>JAOWBP010053970.1:0-10350 GCA_028571105.1 Tragopan temminckii
GGAATGGCTTCAAGCTGCGCCAGGGGAGATTCAGGCTGGACGTTAGGAAATACTACTTTTCTGAAAGAGTGGTCAGGTGCTGGAATGGGCTGTCCAGGGAGGTGGTGGAGTCACGGACCCTGGAGATGTTCAAGGAACGTTTGGATTTTGTGTTGAGGGACATGGTTTAGTGAGAACCATTGGTGATAGGTGGATGGTTGGACTGGATGATCTTGAAGGTCTTTGCCAACCTTGGTGATTCTGTGAATGAACTTAATTTATGAATGGATAAAGTATCTGCCTTTACATTGTTTGAGGGCATCACTACGAAGACGTGTATTTCATTGCATTTGTCCATGAAATACAACTCCCCACATTTCCAGGTACTGTAGGTACTATATTTTAACCTAAACTTATGACAACTATTCATTTGTGGCTGAAGGATTTTTACACCATTAGCACGATATCTGCTAACAAAATTGAACATGCTCCAAGCGATTTTATATTGGAACATTGTTCAACTGCCTTACCTTTGTTCCTGGTAACCCTGGCAGCCCGGGTTCTCCCTGTGGACCAATGAAACCTGGTTCACCCTTGAAAAGCACAGCATGAAAAGAATGTGAGGTTAGTTATTTAGCAGTGTATACATACAGTAAGACTAGTTTCTTTTGCCTGCATTTTCCCTGTATCATCAGCACATCCTGCTATGATGGAAGAGTTATATAAAAATACTTTAAAATTTAAGCAACTTTCACCAGTATACATTCTTATAGCAAGCCATCAAACAGCATATAAAATGCAAATGAAACAGAAGGTGTCACACATTGTTTTTTTATGAGGTTAAGGATCATTCGTTTTAGTCATGTTTTATGAGGCAGTGAGTGGATGGGCAGACGGGGTGAGGGTATGACAAAGTAATGACAAACAGAGGCCAGATGGTACTGTTGCAATGCATTTTCAAGGGAGTCAGCTACATCATTACAAGAAAGCAGATCAAAAATATAATGCATCAGCACGGCACTATCCCTCCTCATTCTGACAGGAAAGTACTTCAGTTGTCCACATCCAGACAACCTCCATAGCTGTGAACAGGTGGCAAAGAGCCACAGCTCCTTGTTCCCTCACTGTTCTGGCCCCTTCCTGCCCATTAGTTTGTACAAACATAACAGACAAATAGCAGCAATCAAGCTGAGATGCAGCACATGCAGCATTAAGAAAGGGAGTAAATATTTTGTTTGTTCCTTTTTATTTTTAACCTATCACTGTGGCTGAAGAGGAACAGCGAAAAGTGAAGAAGCCATATGTTTTCCACAACAAGCTCTCCTGAACAAGCTTCCTGCTACCTAACTTTCTACTTTTCACACAAACTTGAAGATTTACCCACAAGGTATTGTAAATCTTAAAAATCAGTAGTATAACCCAATTAGTATAGATTTTTACAATATCGCCGAACTTGATGATCATAAATTAGCCGTCAAATGCTTCTTTAAATAGCTAAAAAGATAGAAGTATCATAATCCTGTATTGATTTAATTACTGACAGCATATGGAGACAGTAAATAGAAGCAGTTGGATAACAGTTCTCTTCACCTCTTTGACCGCACAGAAATATAGACATGCTGCAGTGAGTGAGTAAGTTAGCAAATGTTCTTGTATATTCATCTGTGCACTCATCAACAATCCATCATTAGCAGTTCCATCATTAGCAGTTCAAGCAAAGAAGGTCTGTAGCAAATCTATAACCAGAGAAAATTTTCATGCGGCCATACTGAGGAGCATTCAGTGACTTCAACTTAGAAGATCAAAAAAATTCAAAGATATGCCAACACTAAATAGCACATTTTCTAACGTGAAGTTCCATCTGGCTGCGGTTCAGAATCGATAATAAAAACAAAGGAATAAACAACGACAAATACGTCCCAGAGAAGGGCATTTAACTGTCATTTAGGAAAAATAACCCACAACAATTTACTTAATCCTTTGTATCAGTGCACACCAGCAATAGCAACCTCTGTAGATGGTTATGCTTTTATGTCAGTAAATGGACAACAGTGCAATTTCAATTATTTTATGAGGAGGTAATCAGTGGCCCCTGATTGTTTTAATACTGACTTTACCAGGCCTATTTGATGACTTCAAGCAGAAGAAATGTGCAGTGGCTCTGCAATTCAGTCTTTTCAGTGGTAAGGCTTGAAGTATTTCTCAGGTTGATGCGCAGAGACAAGAAAAAGGTGCTTTGCAAAAGCAAGTGGTATAGATAATGGAGGAAACCGCTGGCTTAATTAGCATAACCAGAGTACAGATCTTACACAATGCAGAGCTTTAAAAGATTATAAAATGTGAAGTGAAATAACTAGAGTGTCAGGAAAGATAGGAGCTGACTGGCTGAGTAGCAGCTCTACTGAGGAAGACTTAGGGGTGACAATGAATGCTGAGTTGAACATGATCCCGCAGACTGTTCTTATCACACAGAACAAAACTGAGGTAGGTAGGATTTGGCTACATAAAGAAAAACATGCAATTAGTAAGTAGAAAAACAATCTGTTCTGATGATTTGAAACTAAGCAGTATCCTCTGCACTATCTCAAATTTCACCTGTAACCACAACATAAGGTGTTAACCAAAGCACTCAGGCACACTTCTGCACCATTCCCAGCCAGCGGAGATAATGTCTGCACCAGCTTTGTTTCTGGCATTTCTGTCTCCATTATTCAGAAAGAAATGTTTACATTAGAAACAGACTCCATTCAACTGTCCAGCTGTACCCTGCATTTTGTTCTATAAATGCTGCCAGCCTTCTGCTTTATGTTATTATACCGATTTTGACTGCAACAGAGTTAATTTTTCTCATAACTTTATTTTGGATTTGTGATGAAAACAACGCTGATGTTTCAGGTGCCACAGAGCAGTGCTCATGCAGCGCCAAGGCCTTCTGTAATTCTCATAGCCTGACCTACAAGGATTCTGGAGAGGCACAAGGTGCCAAGAGGGGACAGAGCCAGGAGAGCTGAACCAAAATGGCCAAAAGGGTATTCCATACCATACAGGAATAAAAACTGCAGGTGAAGTTGGCTGAGGCTGCCATTATATGAAGGCTGATTGGGCATTGGTCAGCTGGTGTTGAGCATCTGGGTTCATTTTTTCCATCACTTGTTTTTCTTGGCTTTGTTTTCCTTTGCCTTTTCAAACCACCTCAACGTGCCATTTCCCTCACTTTTACCTTTCCAGTTTGTTTTCTCATGCTGCTGTGGGGATTGAGTGAGCGGCTGATGCTCAGCTGCCTACCAGGGTTAAGACACAACAGAAGAAGAAATGAGAATCTATCAAGCTTAGCACTGCCAGTGATGTGTGAAATGCAAGCGAAACAGTTTCCTCTCAATAAGGTAAGAGTAAAGGCTTGCTGAGGCTGGTCTCTGAGGTGATTTCATTCTTGTTTTGGGATCTCCCAACCTCAAGATCCTTACATAGGCAAGAATCATCTCTAAACAACTGTGAAACACTGAAAGGAATGCAAGGAATCAGAGTAACCAAGTTTTATAACATGTTTCTAAACAACGCACTATAATTTTATCTGGTGAGAATCCATCACAAGCCACTTTGCCTGCTAAAGCAGAGGCAGGGAACAGGACATCTGGAAAGAGGAAAGTTAAGCAGGTAGTTTGTGAAAAGAGAGTAAGGAACTGCCTCACTTGAGATACAGTTTACAAGCTGTATAAAAAGCCATCCGCAAATGATGACTCCTCATGAGTTTTAGTTTAACCCTTTGGCACAGTTATGAAATAAAAGCTTAGAAACCACCACACAGCACAGGAAGTCAACAACATCAATCTCAGCATTTAAACTCCATTTACTGTTAGAGCTTGGAGCAATTTGCATCAGTCATACAACAGAGGCAACGTGCTATTAAATAAATCAACAGGCTTGTGAGTTACTTCCATTTTACAGGAGTGATTTGTTATCATTTAGAAACAATCCCTAATGGCGTGAGATGTTAACCTTTTAACAGATAAAGGGATGACCTCTGTGTGTGCTCATTTTCACCCTCAGACATTCGTCAAATGTAGGAATACCAGTGGGTCAGAGAGCAAATGAGATGCTGCTTCTCGCAAACCCTGTTAATGGTAATTTTCACCTCTAATCATAAAATGCATGAAAAGGACCCTATAATTGCATGCTGTACACCTGAAGTTATGTGAGCTCCATCAGAACTAGAAATAAAAAAAATCCTTGTAATTTACTTCAGAGGATAGTCTTTTTTTTTTTTTTGAGGATTATTAACTAGACATATTAATAACTGGTTGTTTCATGATGATCAAAGCTTATATGGGCTGAAGCAGAGGCTAGCTTTGATATTAGAGGTTAACTCCAAGACATGCTGTTCACTGTCACTGTTTTAACTTTTGCAGAACTTATAACTGGCTAAAACTTGAACTTTTGTTCAAGAAAGATGCAACAACTACAATTCCACTTGCCATGCTAATTGCTTTTTTAAATGTCACTAGCTTGATGACAACATTTATAAACAAAATAATACTGCCCTCGCCTTCACTGCACAGATGAAACACAAAGCAATGCAATTATTTGAAACTTTGTTCTGGCAGGCCATATTCACTTTCAGTGCCTGAAATACAAGGCCGTGCACTGACATAGATGTGCAGGTAATGTGGCCCACATCACTGTGAAGTGCTCCAACACACTGCTCAGGGGCAGGTTGGAGCTTCCAAACTCCTTCCCGTAGGTCCAAGCATTCTCTAGATGCTCCCAACTCCTGGTAATGGGGAGATCCTGCAAACTCCTCACAAGCCACAGAACCTGGGAGAGCCCAAGGTGTTCCTTCTAATCAGCGCAGACGTGGACAGGTCCCCATTTTATTCACTGAAGAGACTAAGGTGTGCTCGTCTTAAATATCATCCTAACTCACTGATAGTCATTTAAAAAAAACTGATGCACTTTCCTTGTCTAATGCTACTGAAAGAATCCCACAAAGCTGAAGATACACGGAACTAAATCTAGCAAGAAAAAAACATCCAAAAACCCACGTCTATGGCCATATAGAGAACAACAAAGTTAGAAACACTGAATTTGGTTCACTGATATTTTCCCTCATTTTCCAGAAACTGCCATTTGTTGCCCCCAGATTTCATTTCTGAGATTGATAACCAATACAAATACATTTCCTGAAGTCTTTAAAACAGAGGTGCAGTGCTGTAGCAGCTGACGAAGTTGTACTTGCTCATACCTAACCTGCTGCTTCTTAAGGAACCCGTGGCACTCAGTTCCAGGGCAACAATGCCTTGGAAGCTCAGCCTGCCTTAGGCCATACAGGTCAGTGAATGGCACTTCGTATTTTCTCAGTGTTAAGGGCATTAGAGGGACTTTACATATAGCCTCAAGTCCATGGGAATTTTGATATCAGGAGGACTCCAGTATTCAGTTCATAAGAAGGAAGTGAGCAAGGTGAAAGGAAATCTGATAAAAAACTAACCCCACTTTATGAAGTCTTTGTTAAGGCTTTTCGTATCAGCTCAGAACTGGCTCTAGAAATGGCCAGCTGAACAGGTTGTCTGGCTCACTCATCACGTTTGAAACAATATCTTCACACTCAAATCTGTCTCTAAACTTAGAAAAACAATTCTGGTTTTGAATTTCCAAATGCACGTTCAGCCTTTATGATTCATTTAAAGAAACAAAATATACTACCTCAAAAACTGTCTAAAACCCTGAAGCTTCATAACTAACCCTACTTTGTATGACATTTGTTATTCTTTAGTGAGCTGATTTTCTCACTGTTTTTAAGTTCTGCCTGCCTGGAGCATATGCTGCTTTGGAAGGGCGTTAAAAGAATAATTCTGCAGCAATAATTCTGATTAACTCTGCATGTATTAGTCATATCAAATTCTTCTTACTTGAAGGCTAATTATAATTCAAGTCGGCATGATACCTATTTTTGAGGATTAGAATAAAAACATTTTTTGTAATAAGCATCTCATTTTTAATTCTTGGCAATGACTGATCTGTTAAATTATTGAAAGTCTGACTCCAAATGATTTCCTTTGGAACAATTACATTACGAGTCTAAGGATTTTATTTTGCTATTTTTAAAATATAAAGAATTTTACTGCACGCACTCATTTCTGACCACATAAAATTGTATACTTAAGGTACATAAATGATTTCATATTGCTGTGTCTTTCTTATGAGTAATGAAATACTTAACAAATAAAACAGAACATAGGGCTCTCAGATTGTTCAGCTGATTCAAAATTTGGATTTAGATTTATTTTTGTAAGTATAAAGAAAAATTCAACTATGTTATGAAACGGATGTTGGGAAATAGATTTTTACAAGTTCAGTCTTTCAACTAATACTATCTTTAGGGCAAACGACATCCTGTATTGCAGTTACTTATACTTTAGCCTCTTCCAGGAAAGAAAATGAGAGCTTTCATGATTTGGAGGATATAGTTTATGACAGATTAATAAGAACTGCATATATCCAAAAGAAGAACCAGCTAAATCCTTCTGACACATGCGTACAATCCAATGTTAATGATGATTTCATTTTCTGGCCTTGATTCTCAATAGTCTGGAAAATGACTTGTCTACCCTGTGCAAGTGATTACTGCCATGGCATATGAAAACCAGACAGGCAGGAATGGATGAACAAAGCTAGATATGTAACTACACGCATACAGATACATGTTTATAAACTTCCATTCTGGAAACAGAATTCTGTTAGTGGCATTACTGTCTTTTTAATTTTTTTAATAAATGTACCAATGCATAGAGCTACTTCTGAAAACCTACTTCTAAAAATTAGCTGTCCAAATGCAGGTATTAAATCCTATTTTTTAGATTAGCTCCCATTTTCAGCTAAAAGGATACATTATTGTATTCTACTTTTTGGTGCTTAACAAATTCTACACATTTTTTTTTTCCTACTTGGACAACCACTCTTGAGAGCAATTTATATGAGAGATGAAAGGTTGGAAATTAGTTAACACTTGAATATTTCAACGTATATATGAGCTGAGGCAAGTACGTATCAGGGAGAAACATAATTTTCCACAAGGCAGAGTTTGAATTCCCACATTTTTCAATTGTTGCAATTAGCATTTTCAGTACATCTTCTTATTGAGGACTGAGTTCATATTGAGGCCTGTCATAAGGTCAGCAGGCCCTTTCCAGCTCCCAAGATCGGGCTAGAAGGTTGTGGGTACAGTGATAGATACAAGACAGATGAATTGAAGCCTGGGCAATAATGCCCATGTCCCAGAGAAGAATGGAAAGAGAGAAGTAGAATCAGCACAGGTTTCCTGGTAACAGTCATTGACAAGTAAAAAAAACCAAACCAAAACAAAAACAAAACCAGGAAGAATGGATGTACAGATTCCCTACAAAAAGAAAAGACAACAAGTCTCAAAACACTGGGAAGCTCAACCTTTCTAACAACTCCTGGGAGAAAAAGCAAGTTTGAAGAATTTTTCTCTGCATTGTGAATGGCACTGACTCCAAAATGCAACCCCTGAAACCACAATTTACTTTAGATTTCCTTTCATTTTGCTACCAGATGCCAAGGAGATCAGGAACAAAACATCCGAGTTTCAACAGCACAGTCACTCTCTTTTCTGAAGAATTTAACTGGCTTTACAATACAAGCTGCATACAAGTGTACCCAGCCTCAAAATTCTGCCTTTCATTTTCTCTGAGAGGTTTCTTTTGTACTGGAAGTCACCGGATGAAAGGAGTATCAGCTTTTCTAGAGGCTTTTTTTTTTCTTTTAAAGGTTCTATGAAGTAGAAAATTTTGCAGTCTTTCTGTGGAATTAGAAAAGATACAGGATGAACTCTAAGTATGAACAGAAAAGAAAAAAATAAATTTAAGTACAGAAAAAAAAAATCACTACTGGAACTGCTTTTTTTTTTTTTTCACTAAAAGAAAAAAAAAATAAATTTCCACGTTTCTATCCAGGTTATTCTGAGATCTTGCTCAGGTACAGGCCCAGTGAAATCAGTCTAAAGTACAAAAAGATACAAGTGGCTGCACACTGGCAAGTCTAGTCAGCCAATTGCACTGGATTTGAATGCACAGAAAAATGTCCCTACATCTCAAAGCAGAAGGACTAGAAATATTTTCTTTTCTTGTGACAAATCAACCAATAGAAGTTTTCTTGAACCCAATCAAATAAAAGCTCAGTTGTAATCACAAACTTTGTTTCAGTATTTGTTTTGAAACTGAGCAGTGTGAAATCCCAGAAACGCTGAAGAAAATCAAGATGGTGCATAAAGTGCTGTAACTGAGAAAATGTTGTGTCCTGCAGAAATCTTTCTTCTGCAGTGATGAAATTTAAAGTTGCACTGCCTAAATGTCAGAAAATTCAATACCACAGATTTGAGAGATGTCTGACAGCCCAGCAAATAAAAGAATGCATGATTTTCACTACACCAAGTTAGCTCTGCTTAGTATGTTATCCCATAAAAGTCATGAGATAAAACAGATATATAAAGTTTGTGTTTCATAGAAAGTATTCTGCATCTACATAGCATCAGTTGGGGGATATCAGAGTGATGAATTAATATTCTGTGTTTAGGTCCCTTACTCGCTTCCCAAATTACATGGTGCAACGTATTCAGGGGCTCATTAAGTTTCCAGCCATTCCTAAACAGCAACAGGTGCTTGAAAAACACTTCTCCAGCATGTCACAGACAGCTTCATCACTGTCTTGGAAATAACTGACTGCACTTGTGTTTCCTCCATGGCACTAACCAACAATGTTGAGAGACAGCAAAAGAACAGGAAGAACTCCCAAAACATCCGCATGGACGAGTCTAGTGAACAAGTCTAGAAGAATAATTGATAACAACCCTACTGCATACTCTGAATTCTGATGTGATACTTGCATGTCCATCCAGTACTGCGATCCATTTGGATCCCAATGTCATGTTAAACCAAGCTCTAATGGGTTTCTGGGAATATGCACTGATTAATTAATTGAAATGGCATTATAAGAAGCTGAAACTTTCCAGTGATTAATATTTACTAATCCTTTAAGAAGTCTGGATATGCTTTCAGGAACACTAGACTGGATGCCTTGGGAATTTTCTTCAACCATGAGAAGAAAGATGAGATGCAGTTGGAAAGATATGATTCTCTTCTTGCTGTGGCATTTATGTTTTC
This sequence comes from Tragopan temminckii, assembly GCA_028571105.1. Classification (NCBI taxonomy): domain Eukaryota; kingdom Metazoa; phylum Chordata; class Aves; order Galliformes; family Phasianidae; genus Tragopan; species Tragopan temminckii. Next base: position 9,156 of record JAOWBP010053970.1, read on the forward strand.
ACAGGCTGCTTTAGCATTTGTAAGGAGTGCTATTTAAGTGCAGGGTTAACTAAAGTATTTCATAGTATAGAGTGCCACTGTAGGGAGTTTCATTCACAAGAAGGCAAATTTGTAGTTCAACGGATAGATCAGAGAAGACTTCAATTCCTTTCGTGAATGGTCATGGGATAAATACCTAAGACCAGAAGAACTACATCCAAGAGTTTCCTGTGTCTAGAATAAGCTTGTATCTTGATTTTGTTTTCTCTACCCAAAAGAACTAATGGAAACTCTTTGATAATTGGGCAACATGGAGTCTCCTCTTCCCAATTTCTTCTCATATACCTTGAAGAAGTCTGTTTCTATTGGACTGTAAATATCCAACACTTCCATAGCTGTTTAGAACATAACAGCTCTGTAAAGATGATCCTGAGACAGCAAGTTCATTTGTTCAAAATCGCTTGTGTGTTTTGAGATATTGTATATCAAATGGAAATGAACACTTGCTATTTATTTACCCGATTTTCAGAATACTTGGCTGGGGAACAGTTATAAGCTAAATCTGAACACCTAGAAGAATTAACATATTTCAGATGTACTTGCCAATGAGGGCTAACTGTTCAAAACTGCTTAAGCAGAAAACAAATAGAATATGATAATTTCTAGAACATCCCAGGAAGACACAAATTTTGAGAATATTCTGTAACTCCAATTAAAGTGGACAGAAGAAAGATCAAAAAGTGCAATGAGAATCCTAATGCTTTTTAGCTGCAAGGGATCTCATCAGAAACTTCAGAAGAAGACTTTTGAGTCTTTGATTTTTTTTTTTTTTACCAGGGGAAGGTCATGATTAACCAATCTGGTGGCCTTCTATGATGGAGTGATGGCATTGGTAGACAAGGGAAAGGTGACCGATGTCATTTACCTGGACTTGAGCAAGGCCTTTGACATGGTCCCCCACCATATCCTTATCTCCAAATTGAAGGGATGTGGATTTGATGGGTGGACCACTCAATAGATAAAAAATTGGTTGAAAGGCCGCAGACAGAGGGTGGTCATCAATTGCTCCATGTCCAGGTGGAGGCCAGTAACGAGCGGCATCCCCCAGGGGTCTGTCTTGGGACTGGTGCTCTTTAACGTCTTTATCAATGACATTGATGACGGAATTGAGTGCACCCTCAGCAAGTTTGCTGACGACACCAAGCTGAGTGGTGCG
>JAOWBP010053971.1:0-10350 GCA_028571105.1 Tragopan temminckii
CTGTAACTTTTCTCAGAAAATTTTCATCTGCTACTAGCACACACTACAATCCATGTAAGATTACAAGTCATGAGATAGTCAAAGTGGGGACCACACCATTCTTTGCAAGAGTTTTATAGTAGTCACTTGTGCTCTCTTTTTTCATTCTGCATCTACTACTCTGTTCATATAAAAACACAAGACCCTACTTCACGCACTGGAGTTCAGGCTAGCAAAGAAAATCATTACCATTATGAACTATCAACTTGAAACAGACCAGTTTTCAGCAGGAACAGTGTTTTACAAAAGTTCAAGTTTTGCATAGAAGAGAAGGCATATACATTTTGCTGATTAAACAGTGAGTGTGCCCTTGCAACTGATTTCTCTTCATTCTCTTCTCCCATCAAGAGTCAACTCTGAGGACAAATGGATCAGAGAATGAATCACAGAATCATAGAACGGCCTGGGTTGAAAAGGACCACAATGATCATCTAGTTTCAATCCCCCTGCTATGTGCAGGATCGCCAACCACTAGACCAGGCTGCCCAGAGCCACATCCAGCCTGGCTTTGAATGTAGCCAGGGGCATCCACAACCTCCTTGGGCAACCTGTTAAAGTGTGTAACCACCCTCTGGGTGAAAAACTTCCTCCTAATATCTAACCTAAACCTCCCCTGTCTCACTTTAAAACCATTCCCCCTTGTCCTATCAAATGATTATATTAGACCTGTTACAATTAAGTGAGTATATATATACGTGCATGCACACACACCCTTATGAAAACAGATAAGAAGTTCCAGACTTGCAATTACACACTACATGCTAATAGATCTTCTCTGAGCTTCTAATTACCCATGAAGTTCTTTAACTGTTTTCTACCTCCCTACACATCTACTTTAGGGCACGAAAAGATGAACCAGCTTTACACTTAATTTATACCTTGTTCCCCAGATGATGCCTGAAACCAGACTATTCTTCCATCTATTCCCACTTCCAGGATACAGGAGGGAGGTACTCAAGCAAAAAAACATAGGGTCCTGCTTTGCCGGTGTGTCTCCATCTTCAGTTGTCCTATTTAGAAACTTCTGCAAGTACAGAAATGCCCATTCCTGCCCCAGCTTCACTGGCATGAGCTTCCAGTGCCATAGCATTCATGTACATCTTCCCTTATAATGCTTTAGGTTGCATCTCATGGAAGCAGAGAATAGCATTCTCTTGGGAACACAGGAGCCATATTCCCCACTTCCTCATAGATAGGACATTCTCAAGTGGTCAGAAATGTGGGAGTAAACTGGAACCTCAAGCGTAGCCCTACATACATGTGCAGCTCCCAAGGTGACTCAGACATATCCCTAGAGCTTCCTAGCGGTTATGTTAGGCAGCTTTTAAGAGCCTTCTCCCAAGCACTTTAGCCCAGTACTCCACCATACCAGCCAAGAGCTAAGGCAAAACAATTCAAGCAATACTGAGCAAACCCTGCATTATTTAGCCCATCTCTTCTGAGAAAGTGTTTTCTGGCTGCTATTCAACCTTCCCTCAACTGCAATCTTTTAAAAAGTCTTCCTCATCAGTTAATTTATTTTGTACGAGCCTCTAGAGCTTATCTTAATTGATGCAACTGCTATCAGCTTCTTCGCAAACAGAAAAAAAAAACCTTAAAGTGAATGCATATAAGGTCACAGCTGAATTTCAGCAGGCTGCATATTTGCAGACTTGGTGTAACAGCCAAGAACCATGGAAATCTGAGAAGAACATGTGATGCTTCAAATCAGCAGCTGTAAAACCGCTAATTTTCCTCTCTCCTCCTACTTGCTGTCCTTTCTCACCAATAAAGCAAAGTTGCCTCCTGTGCCGAGGCAAATCTCAGACTTTTTAACACTGACGTGGAAGTCAAGACAGAGAAAAGTAACTGTGTCTAAAATCATACACTTTTCTGCCAAGTACATCACTGAGAGAGCACTGAAAGATACCAGGCAGCAGGACTGAATGCGGACAGGAGCTTGAACAGTTGAATGGGGCATCACCAGAACACTGAATACAAAATTTGATACTTCCACTGGCCTCTGAAAGTCGAGCAAAATCTACAAATTCCGTAGATAGGAGACTCCCAAAGTCTCTGATAGACTTAAGACCGTAAAATACACAAATGAAGCAGTCTGTCTTGCAGTTTGCTGATTTTACTTTATGAAGATGTTAACTTTAAGGAAACTGGACACCACAAAAAAAGTCTGGCCGACTCAAGAGCTGTGAAGCTGTGAATACTTGAGAAGATCTTCAGAGGCTCAACCTGATAAGACTTGCACATTTATTTTTTGCCAGAATCTAGCTAGACTTCAGCCATCTCCCCACACAGAAAGGTATTCTCGATCCATAGCCCGCATCCTAGGAAGCTACCAGCAGACAATCCTAGAAAGTAAGTCCTGTACACACTCAGAACAAACTCCTTGAGCTCAGGACATACTACAGGTGCTAAGAAAAAATCTGGTCAGCAAGCACGCAACAATAATTGAAACACATGGATATATTCTGTAATAGGTTAAAAAAAAGTACAAGAGACTTTCCAATACAGATGAACATACAAAAGGGGAATATTTAATTAAAATTTATGTAAAATGCTGCTACATCATCTGACTCGGCAATGGTGGGCAGGGGGAAAATGAAGGAACAGGAAGAATATGATCCCAAAGGTGCAAGAGAAATAAGCAATTTTTGCCAGCATTTTCAGTGCCTGCATTTTTATCTCATGATTTGATATTGAGCTGTGGGCCAGCAGAGACCCATCTGCCAAAGTTTAAACAGACACGGGAACTGAAATAACAGATAGGGCCATGGGGAATCATGGGAAGCCTGACATCAGCTAAACTTGGTGGTAAGTTTATGGAAGAAAAAAACACCACACAAATTAAGAATACAGAGATTTGTTCATGTATGGAAGAGTAGTTCATCCACTGGTTATCAGGTTTTAAAAATCCAGGAATATGAAGATAGTTGCCAGACTACAAAGCCTTGATTTCTGAGAATAGAAAAACAGTTGGTGGTAGCAGATGAAAAGAAAAAAAAAAAAGGAGCATCACAGAATAGCTTGGGTTAGATGAGACCTTAAAGCACACTCAGTTCCAACTCCCCTGCCGTAAGCAGGGCTGCAAAGCACCGGATCAGCTGCCCAGTGCCCCAGTCAACCTGGCCTTGAACGTCTCTAAGGATGAGAAATCACCAACTTCTCTGGGGAGCCTGTGCCAGTGCCTCACCACCCTCTGAGAATTTCTTCCTAACGCCTATTTCAGATCTTCCCTCTTTTAGTTTTAAACCATTCCCCTTTGTTCTCCTACTATGATACCATGTAAAAATCAGTCTCTCTCCTGCTTATTAGCTCCCTTAAAGTACTGGAAGGCTGCAAAGAGGTTGTCCCAGAGTCTTCTCCAAGCTAAACAAGCCCAGCTTCCTCAACCTTTCTTTATAGGAGAGATGCTCCAGCCCTTTGATCATCTTCGTGATCCTCTTCCTTTCGCCAGCAGACAATCACCTCCCTCTTCCTGCTGGCTACTTCTCTTTTCATGCAGTCCAGGATACAGTTGGTGTTAACAAAAAATGAATAGATAAATATAGATTAAGACACGATCATGTCCCCAGCAGAGAAAGCATGGAATGACACTCCATGAACAATTTAAATTGGTTTGGAGATTACTGTTCTCAGATTTCCGAACTGAGGAGGGAACCTGTAACACCCAGGCGCTGTTCTACGACAACACCCCTAAAGTGATACTGAAGATACATTCTTTTATTGGGAGAAAAGGCTTGCAATTCTCAGGAAACTTGACAGAATCAAGTGTTTAGTGTTATAAATGTAGTTCTGCTTGAAAACTATGAAGGCCATATGCTTGTGGCGGTGCTTTTATTAGCAGTACACGTGAAGTAAAGCTTTCACTCCTCTGACTGCTTTTAAGATTAAAAAAAAACCTTTTAAAGAAAGCACAACAAAAACAAAATTAGAGTACCAGGGGCTAAATATGAGGGCTGTTTTCTGTCTTGGGTTTCTTTTGAGGACACACATTCATTAATCATTTACCAGCCCCTACACATGACAGCCCGCCTCTTTCAAAAACACTGAATTCAGGCTGTTTTGTGCACTCATATAGCACAAAAGCCCAGGAGAACTGTGTGATAGTTCGGTACCAGGTTAAGTTAAAAGCAAAACACAAATAAAAATGCAAAACATTTCATATCAGGGAGTGGTGTACCTGTTTGCTCGAGAGGACTCACCTAAATAAGTTCTCTGCTCCAAAGCAGCGTCCCTCCCTGCTTCAGATCTCACCCACTTCTTTGAACTTTAAAGTTACTTCATGTGTTCCTTCACATACACAAAAGAACGGGCTTAGCTCTTCACAAAACCACGTTTAATTTGTAGTGAGGCAAAGCTTAGCAAAAGGGCTCTTCATCTACCCCTACCTTCCCTGTCTAGCAGACGGTACTGAACTATCCCCACAGAAATGAAAATACTAAGCTGAACAGAAAACAGTAAAGCATCCCGTCTCTAAAGTAATATAAGTTGGCAACAGCTATGATAAAGTCACTGAGAATGAGCATTTGGTTGCCCATATCACATCTGCTCCTCTTTCCAAGGCCACAAGGTAAGCATACTCTGAAAAGAGCTAACATACTGCTATACATCTAACAGAGTTCTGCACTGCCACACTCCTACGCATCTCGGATAGAAGAGATACAAGGGTGATCAACAGCAGCTGTTGCCAACATCTGAAGACAGATGGAAGATGCCATACTCATGCCATACTTCAGCATCCTCCTCCCTGTGTCCAACTTGTGAGTATCCCAGAGCAGGCAACAGTGGGACTAGTAGCACTGTACGGTTGTATTAGAGACAGGAGATGGAAACTGCTGCTGCTGCATGCTATTAATGTCTCCTGCTCCCCAGTTGCACAGGCAAGTTCTCTCTTGAGAAGACCCACAGAGTGTCTTCGTCCTCGTTAACAGGATGCAGCAAGGAACAGGCCTATCAGGCACTGCTCTGTGATTAACAAATCCAACTAGTAGAAACAGGTTTCGGTAGGATGCTCATTTACACTGGTTCTAAAAGCAGAGACAAGATTTCTGACTCATTCTCACCAGCTGCCCCACCTGGGGAGTGCTCACATGACAAGGTTTTATATTTCTTCATTTTAAAGACATTAAGAAAGCTATCGGTATACTTAGGTAAGCAACCAGACAGGGCACAAGTGATTGCTCTGTATTAGTAATCAAACACCTTCACTTTGTGGCTGGGAGGCATGAGGTCACAGGAGGACTATTTCCAACACCCCGGATATGTTACAACAGGGTACACCCTGCAATAGGGTGTTACTTTCTAGTGTCTTAATAGAAGTATTTTCTTTACTAGTTGCTTCACATGAACATACCAACAGCAGCGCTGATGCAAGAGCTGTTTCCCTCCAAACCCTGGACAAAGCTGATTAGAAAAAAAAAGGTAGAGAGGGTGTCAGTTTTATTTAGACAATACTAACAAGCAACAATACTAATAACAACCATTTACAGGGAACAGCTTTGCTCTCAGGAGGAAAAAAGCCTCTAACAGACACCACAAGAGTGGAAATAAACCACGAGTCGCAAAACAGAGATAAAGTGCTAAAAGCAATAGTACGATCCTGTTGCGAAGTGATTAAAAACTGGAGCAAATATCTGGGGCAAAGTAACTCCGATGCTGCCAACTCATCCCAAAGCATTTTTTCTTTCACTGCATCTGTTCACAAACAACAGTATGGCCTTTGGAAGAAAAAGCTGTGCTACACAGGCAACAGTGAGAGCACACTGGTGGCTTGCTGCACAGCCCTCTGAGCTGCTTTTCCTGTACTGCAAGTTTCAGAAACCACAGTCAGCTCCATCCTACTGCAAAGCATTGATCTGCCCCCAGAACAAGCTGCAGCCACATAGCGCAAGCATGTGCAACTGCCAGAACTCAGCCTCTTCGGTCAGAGCAGGAGATCTTTGTGGCTTGGGCTGATAAAACCTCACAAACACTTTCGTCAGTTTCGAGCTCTATAACCCTGGAATGTAACACAAGGGTTAGACAGCATTGGAGGGGCATGGTGTTCCAGCCATTTGCTGAAGGCATCTTCAGTCACTTTCAGTTATGGTAGCATACATGTGAAAAGCAGTCATGAATGCCTGCATCTTTCCACACAGCTACAGAGGAACATGAGACATCACCTCAACAAGAAGCAGCACAGCGAAGTTTAATTCTGCAAGATATCAAATTCAGATCATCCAACGTTTTCCAGAGGTTACTGAGGGAGACACTCATCAAGATAATGTTCACAGCACTGCCTAAGTCAAAACCAATGGTAGTATTTGAAAAGTGTAGATGATATCCACTCTTTTCTAGAACAGAAATTTGATGTTAGGAATTTAGTACCAGAAACATAAAGCTAGCTCAAACTGAGAGCAGGTAAGGACTTATTAGATGTATCAAATGTGAATAATAGGCCTTGACAAAAGGAAAGGACACCTGAGCCTGTAAGCAGCAATGGTTTACTTGGGAGGCCTTCGAAGTCTGCTCTCTTATTATAGAATCATTAAGGTTGAAAAAGACCTCTAAGATCATCTAGTCTCTTACACCAAGACAGGACACTATCAGGACAATAATTTTGATCTATCCTTCATTGTAAATACAAGAAGACCTCTTCTGCTGTAGGAACCAGAAATATATTAACCACTTGTTTTTAATTACATGAAAATTTAACGCAATGGTACATTAACTTTAGCTAAAGAGAAGCAGAACTGGAAAGAGTATTCAAGAGAGGATACTTAGATTAACAGCTGTCATATATGACTGCTGTTTGACAGGAACAGCAAAAATTAACCATGTCAGACACCCCACTGAACAGCAACAAACAGGGTAGTAGCTTCCTGCTAGCAGTACTACAGAACAGAGGTTGCAGTAATGAGATTTCACATAAATGTAAAATACAGCCTTTTCCTTCTTTAACTAGGCTTTATTGTATTTAGGTTTAATAAGTGTATCAAAATCTGATTTTATCAAGTTGCAAAATCAGATTTATGCTATACTAGTATTTATATATGCCAGTGATGACTTCGGAGTATGTAAACACAAACCTCAGCAGAATAAAATCAGTTTTAAATTCCCTTTCTATTCAACAAGAGCAACCAAAATCATGATGAAATTTGCTACTTTAAAACTTCACTGTGTGGGAAAAGAAAAAATTTATTTCATTAAAGATGAAAAAATCATTTTAATGAACAGTTACGTTCAGAGTCCAAGGACCTTTCTGGATGGCAGTATAAAAAGCAATGCCAATTGCATGTTCACAAAATCATCTTACTTGACAAGTTTAAAGTTACTATCTGGAAAAAAAGCAGCAGCAATATAATCCAAAACTTGTCAGTAAATATGTCCTCAGACAGCAATGCAGTTTACAAATAAAATCCCATCTCTAAAACCAAAAACTTAGGGCTGAACCCCATAAATGCAGTCTGTCAATTGTTCTACTTGTGTGTTCTACAAAGACAGAAAGTTCTTGGATGCAAATGGAGAGCTGTGCCAGCAAGTTCCTCCTGGCCAGCTGAACAGCCTACCTTCTGGCAGCAGCACATCCTCCTCTGAGAAGCTAATGACTATGGAGCGCTCCCATCGCCCAGACTTCTAAACTGCTTACAACAGAGCAGATGCCCAAGTTTGTTCCTGAGCTGGAAGCATAACTGCATCAGTGAGTACAAGTCTAACACTGAAGACTGTCACTTTCACATGGGGTTCTGGATTCCAAAAGCATGCCATGAGGCACAATGCAGCGCTGCACCACCTTACACATGCACCATGTCAGCACAAATTTGTTTTCAGTATACGGAAGATCTCCCTAAATGCTTTTGGATGTTAGCATCCAAGCACTAGTTTGAAGTACTTTTCTAGCTAAGCCTTCACATCCTTAGATAAGTCTCTCCTTTCTCACAGGTAACCTATTTCATGACCTTTGACACTGAAAGTTAGCATCCATCAGACTTGTGAAGTTCCCTTGGCAGCAACAGAGTCCATCAGATACTTACTAAGTATCTTCACTACACAGCAATCTGTGAACTTGCCTGCATTTTCATCTCATTAGCGTGGTGTTTAATGTCACAGAACCTTCTAGAGATGATTGTTTGACAGCAAAATGTGTTCTGTGAACTAAATACACACCCTCGTCCTGTATTAACACAACTCAAGAAGAAAAGTACATCAAGACACTTGCAGTACCGTAGGGGCCAGGTTTTGAATTTATGTAGATATCTTTAAGATCTTTAAAAATTAATAACAAAGCTCTAGTAAACCTCTTAAGAGTCCAATCTTCCTTCATGCCAATAACCAGGTTATTTGTTGCTCTCCTTCCACAGGCCAATGAGGATTTTTATAATGCACCATTCAGTCTGAAGGAAGTGAAGTGTTTATCTGGCCATGGCACTGAAGTTTATGGAGTCAGGAGATGTATAAAACACTGTTACTAAGAACAAGCACTGGAAACTATTCATACTGAAGAAGTTAAATCCACTGAATATTAGTGTCACCAGTCTGAAACTTTTAGACATTTTAGAATTAAGCTTCCAGAAGTCAGCTCAAAAAAGGAACAATGTTAAGTTCCATCACTGCAATATGGTGCCGTTGTAGCAGCACTGTGATTAAAACATCTCAGTAAACTCTTGTACAATTCAGCCCACCCTCATTACAGCAAGATTTAAAATGAGACAGTAAAAGAGCAGCGTAGATTACTCAATTGACAAGTGGCTGTTCGGAAGACAAAGTGGAAGCAGAGTACTAAGCCCACATATTTCCTTTATAGCCACAGCTCTTTTACTTACAAAAATTTTAAAAGCTCAAGTGTGCATTGTAAGTGCAGCAGGGTAAGTACTTCCCATTCATTTAGTACTGTTCTATTCAGCATGTGAATAAGGATACTAAGCAGAGAGAAACAGTACTAAAATAAAAATGAATAAAAGACTTTCTTTGGAAAGTAAAGCTAATTTTTTAAGTCATAAAATAAACACTGATGAGCTACACCGTATCTGTCTACTTTGAAGAATGATACTACTGCATCATCCAAAAAGGCAGGCAGCAACAAAGAACTACTGAAGAGCACCAGTGTAAAACTGCACTGTTGTTCTGAAGGCTCTTAGGCTTTAAACACAGAAATGTTAATACTCAAGCTGGAGGGAGATTTTAAGTGCAAACCTTATTCCATCTCTGATCATTTCAAAGCATTTTCAAACTTCCCGTACCATGTTCAGAGATGACAAAGGCTAGCAATTTGTTATGCTCAAAACTGAGATTCTTCTACATCGCTATGCATTCTGTCAACGTGCTGCCCAATGAAACATCTGTTTAGTAGCCCTGGGTGTATATCACTATCTCTTGAGCTCTGCAACGTTACTAAAAAGTTAATTCACCATCACTGATACCGAAGACTTAGTTTCACTCTACCAACCAAAGTGATTAAGTTAAGTGGTAGGCAATTCACTCTCTTGAAATTTGTATTTCAGGTTAACAGCAGCTTTACCTGCATAATGTACAGGGATTTCTATCTTTGGCCCTATGACGTAGTGGCCCTCCTCCAGACTGTGAGCTGTAATTGTTGTCCACTGCCGACACGAATGAATCAGGAGGTAATCACTCTCTCGAAGGCCTTCTACAGTTTCTCCTGAAAAACAGACATATGATTTTAAAATTACACTTATTGTCTATAGAATTAGGAAGACTTCACAAAAAGCACTGTGTTCTTATTACTATTTATTTTTCAGAAATCCAGTTTAAATAAGTTAAGAAATCCAGTTAACTAAGTTGTAATTCTAAACAGTATTCATTTTGCAAGGTAAGCACTTTATCTTAAAGAACGCAAACATAAACCAACCCAGTGCCTGAATGCAAAGTACCAGAGACGTGCTGTTGATCACTCAGCAGTGGCTCTCAGACTGCTTTTTCAGATTTCTGCTTAAACAGATTTTTCATATTCCTGTTTATATCTGCCTATCCCACTTAATACATATACTTGAGAGCTCTTAATCTTTAAATAAAGGAAATCCATACAAAACCAATCAGCTATTAGACTTTGGAGGTATCAGGAGAAAAGCACATTTCCATATGTTAAAGGACCAGCATTTCACTAACCTAAAGCCACCTAAAGCCAAATTCTGCTTGTCACTATTAAGCACCTGGGTACTTCACCTGCAGATAGAGATTTCAGCTCTTCTTATCCCTTCGCAAGCTACTAGGTAAACAGCTATTCCTGTACAAGTAAATTTAATCCTATTGCTTGAGAGGAAAAAAAAAAAAATGTTAACACACCACAATCATCACTCAGAGCAGGCTGCTCTTACA
>JAOWBP010053972.1:0-10348 GCA_028571105.1 Tragopan temminckii
TGCCCTTCCATCAGGTCTAAAGGAATTCCCAACCCATTTCCAGCCCCAAAATCCCTCTGCATGACTCCACCCCTTAGCCAAGGGCAGCCTTCACCAGCCGGCACCCAGCCGGTGAGCTCTGCAGCTGAGCCCTTTCCAGCTGGGTCCAGTTTGGAACATCACATTTCCAGAGAAGCTGGCTGGGAGAGGATCAGAGGGAAAAGAATATTAAGGAGATTGGATATTTGGGAATGGCCACGCTGAGGGTTGGGTGTGGGCAGCACGGGGAGGGGGAGCTGGGAGAAGGAGGGAGGAAAAGAACCTCCCCTTACCCCCAAAAATGTAGGTGTGCACTGGCTCCCCGTGCCCAGGGAACATCCTTGGATCCCATCAGGCAAACACGAGTGGGATGGCTGCAAATCATGGAACCACAGGATATCCCAAGTTGGAAGGGACTCATAGGGGTCACCGAGTCCAACTCCTGGCTGCACACAGCACCACCCAGAAATCACACCGTCAACAGCCCAGCCATGCATGAAACTGGGCCAGAAAACCCAGCTCCATCCCTAACACAACGAAGCCAAACAGGGTGGCTTTGATAAAACCCCATTGTCTGGATAGGAGCCAGGAGAAGGTGGAGCTGCTGGCATCCTCCGGCAGCAAACACCTCCCTCCTTGGGAAGGATGAGCTGAAAGACTGTGACCCATGGAGAGAACTGAACATGGACAGAAAGCAGGATAGCATTCACAGCAACGTGGAAGTGCAATTCCATGCAGGAACAGGAGAGGCTTCGCAGCGCTGCCTGCACGCACTCCAACAGGGAATTCCTGCAGGGTGTGCCCAAAGCCAGGCTCTGAGCACTGCGGGGAGGATGCAGCAGCGTTGCCAGGACACAGGGTTCATCCCGGGTCAGAGAACAGCCCCCTGCCCTGCTGTGTGCCCATAGAGGCTGAGGGACACCCCTGGGAGGGATGCAGAGCTCATCTGCTGCTGGAGGCCGAATTACCATAACGAGAGCCATATGGCATTGCCCCAGGCAATGAGACAGCGCATCCACAGCTCATTCCGCTGCCTGCACTGCTGCTCTTGCAGGGTAAAACAGGCAGGGACAGTCATCCTGAAGCCATCCCAATGCACCTCAAGTCATCCTATGGCAGGAATGCTGCTGGTGCCCCAGGCGTGCCCGCACCCCTCCGTCACCGCAGCCAATGAACCCCAGGTGGTGTCAAATGGCAGCAAAGGGCCTTTTGTCTCCTTCAGCACTAAGGAAGAAGAAAAAAAAGGGGGAAAGAAGTGGGTTTCGTTGGTAATCTGGGATGCAGAGTGCGCATCTCAGATTGTCAAGATGTAAAGAGCCACTGAGAGCTGCTAGCAACACCCTGCGCGTCTTCACAGTTTATGCCGTTCTATTTGTCCCAGGGAAAATGTACAAACCCAGAGCTGCAGCACAGAGAACCACTCAGAGGTTCCACATTTGCTTACTTGAGACAAAACAGAGGGAAGAAGGGCAGAGCACCAGGCTGGGGCTCTGGAAAATGGGATTTGGTGACTGCCTTGGGCTCATATCCCTCGTGATAGAGCAAAAGGGACAGGAGCACCATAAAATATAGACTCGTAGCCTCACAGAATCATAGAACCATAGAATAGTCGGGTCAGAAGGGACTCCAAAGTCCCCCAGCACCACCCTTGCCATGGGCTGGCTGCCCCCCAGCTCAGGCTGCCCAGGGCCCATCCATGGCCTCGGGCACCTCCAGGGATGGGGCACCACAGCTCTGAGCAGCCATTTAAGCTTGGAAAACACCAGTAAGATCACCAAGTCCAACACCAATCCAACCCCATCACTGCCCCTCAGTGCCACGTCTCCACGGTTCTGTAACACCCCTGGGGACGGTGACCCCTCCAGTTCCCAGGCAGCCTGTGCCACTGCATCACCACTCTTTTAGAGAATAAATTTTTCCTAATCCCCACCTGAGATGCTGAGCCAGATCTTGCAGGTGACAGCCCCCAGAGCAAGCCACTGCACACCCCACTGAAAATTAAATCTCAGGAAAAGCGCATCACTAGCAAGCCACTGCACACCCCACTGAAAATTAAATCTCAGGGAAAGCACATCACTACAAACAGAATTATAGATAAGGAAGTTGATTTGATTTTCCTTCTCCCCTACATGCCATACATCTAGTTTCGGAGAGGAGCTGCAACAACTGGGCACATCCCCATGGTGGGGCCACGGATCCATGATCCCCAGAGCCTTCTGTACGTTCCCATAGCACAAAACAAGGAGAGAACCCATCCCCAGGAGTCGGTGCGAGGGCAGTCCCTGTGCCGAAGGGCTCCGGGTTCCCCTCCCTACACAGTGATGGATCTGCAGCCATCCCCATCCAGGCGGTTAATTAGCGAGCAGCCGTTGCAGCAGCTCACGCCGCCAGCCGACAATTAACGAGGCCATCCCTCTGCTTCCTGCCTGCCCATGATTTATTCATCTGGCAGCTCCAGCAGGGCACGGGGGATAATGAGGCAGCGCTCTCACGGAGCCCATATGTCTGTGGGTCACCTCTGACACTGTTCGGCCAAACAGTGCCAGCCCCAAGAGAGGGCACAGCTGGGTGGCAGCAGGACAAGGTGCCACGCAGCAGCCACTCCCATGGTTCTGCTGGGCAGACACAAGTCAGGACACCCTATGATTTCAGTGCAGCACCGCGTTACCTCTCCATCTCCAAGAAACCACCCTAGAAGCTGAGCCTGGTGACTGCTGACCGACTGCTCTTTGGAGTGACAACACTGTGACCACTTCTCCCACCCTGACAGCCCCATCCCCTACTTACTCCCACTCCTTCCTCCTTGCCTGCGGCGTGCTCTGCATCTTGTGTGCCTCGTGTGCCTTGATGATGTCCCTCTGCTCGATCAGCCCTCCCCGACGGCGCTTGATGACATCGGGGCTGATGGGGACGCAGGTGCCAAGCCCCAGGTCCAAGGCGCTGCCACTGTCACCATCGGCATCTCGGGGTTGGTAGAGGGCATCGAAGCTGGCTGCACGTGAGACCAGCACCTCGGCCAGGCTCTGGGGCTCCAGCAGGTTGCAAGACTGGGTGCTGTGCATCAGGGCGAGTCGGTGCTCACGCCACATCTCCTCCTCGGGCAGGACCAGTGCGTAGTGGGGGGATGCGGCCGGCTCAGCCGCCCTGCCCGGGGCGCTGACGGAGCACGTGCCGAGTCCGAGCATCTTGGGAGTGGGCACAGCTCATCACTCTGCAGGGCACAAAGACAGCGGAGGCTCAGAAGCATTCAACCCCACAATTCCCTCCCTTCCTCCCAGAGCATCCATACATGTCCCGTTTCTCCTGGGCAAAAACACAGCAGGGTCACCCAAGCTGGTTGGGACCCAACTCCTAACCAACTTCACGCTGGATACTAGGAAACATGTCTTCTCCAAAGGAGTGGTGATGCGCTGGCACAGGCTGCCGAGTGAGGTGTTGGGGTCACCATCCCTGGAGGTGTCCAAGAACCGTGGAGACAGGGCACTGAGGGATGTGGTCAGTGGTAAGGGTGGGCTGGGATTGTGTTTGGGGATCCTAGAGAGCTTTTCCAGCCTTAATGATTCTATGATTCTCACATTGCTTTCCCCACTTACGCTCCTAGTCCGGCTGCTTCCATCCAGAGCATCTCTTTGGGTACAGGGAGGGAACAGGGCAGGTGGCTTTCTTGCACACAACAAAACAAGCCAGGGCTGCAGCACAGCCAGCCCTAAATGAGAGGGATACGAGCAGAGGCCCCATGCTTGCTTAATCCATGCACACAATGAGCTCAAGGGATGCGTTCTGTGCCCTGGCCGCTCCTGAGGCTTGGAGGCGAGTGAAAAAGATCAAGCAGAGCCATCAAATTAAACACCGAGGAAGTCGGAAGAAATAAATAGAAATAATTAGCTGTGCCTTCGCCTGGCAAACAGGGCTCACGCTGCCAGGGGAACGAGTCCCGTTCCCTTCGGAGAAGTGACAAGCGGAGACGGGAGGATGCCAGAACATTTTGTTAAGGCGAGCTGACGAGGCTGCGCGCTAACGAGGACGCGGCGCCGAGCATCTGACAGCCGGCACCCGCGGGAAGGTGGTCCCTGCTCCAGCCTGCGGTTCCCCCGAAACTAACCCACTTTATTTTGACGCAGAATCAGCTCGTGGGAAAAGCAATGTGCTTGTTCACACGACTTCTGCTGTGTCGTTGCAGCCCTGCCTCCCACCAACCCCAAGCCCATGGCAAGCCAACACGTGGCTGGCTCTGAAAAGGGGGAAATCCCCCAGCAACTTGCCGTGGGTGGGTTGAAATGGGATGCAAACACCTGGAAGCCAAAGAGAGACGCTCGCTGCATCCCTGACCAAAGCACATATGAGGGGTCCCGCAGCAGGGGTGAATCAGCTGTGGTCCAAACAGCCCCAGGAGAAAATCATTTAATGACGGTTAGTAATTAAAAAAGCCAAAGGAAACGGCGTGGGCAGAGAGATTATCAGCACTGCTTGGGGGAGCCATGTGTCAAGCTACTGCAATCAGTTCCCTGGGAGATTTGGGGAGAGGAAAGAAGAGAAATTAGAAGAAATTAGAAGAGAAATTAGCTGGCATTCCCAAAGATGAATGGCCCAGATCTTTTGTGCTCCCTCAATACCAGGCACTCCTGCTGCCTAGCACAAGTCCTCATGTTCATGGCATGTACCAATTACCAGAAAATCAAGATTAGAGCTAAGTTTGGGGGAAAGCAACGAGTTTTAGAGTGTTTACTGCTTGCCACTACAACAGAGGAGCCATCAAGGTAGAACCACGGCCCTGGACACCGCGCTGAGTCACCTGCTGGCATCCAGCTGCACGGCAGGGTCTTAGTGCATGGGGACACGTGGGAACATGGACCAAGGTGGGGACAGCGGGCCTGCGCTGCACCTGGAAAGCCAATGGGGATGTCAAACCCTCATGCAACTTGCTGCCACATGGCTTGAGCCAATCATAGAATCAGTAAAGTTGGAAAGACCACTCAGACCCCCAAGTCCGACCTTCAAGTCCAACTCCCAACCCACCCCACCATGCCCACTGACCACGTCCCTCAGTGCCACATCTCCACCGTACTTGAACACCACCAGGGACTGTGACCCCCAGCACTTCCCTGGGCAGCCCGTGCCACAGCATCATTGCTCCTCATTCAAGGTTTCACCCCAAACTTCTCAGCCAGGCTAAAGCAGCAGCGGGGCGCACAGGCTCTGCAGTCTCTCACACCACGCTTCACTTTTCTCTTCGTGACCAATTAATTACACAACAGCAACGAGTTCCTAGCAGCGCTGATGACCTCTACTGAGGACATTCCTTTTTGGGGTATCTCAGTGCAAATGTTTGCATTGCAGTGGCAGCGATCAGACCTTCAGCCAAGTAACTGCCTCTTACCTTAATAACTGCATTCAGTGCAAGGGAGCTCCATGAGTCCTTTGCAACCTTTCCCCACGCCTATTCGCATTTAAGCAGCAATGCCACCTTATCTCCCCTTTGAGAGACTTCCCATCCCATCTCCTGGGAAGCAGAGGAAGGAGAGGGTGACAGGAGGAGCGTGCAGCAGCACACAGCAGTCAGGAGACACCTCAGGACCCAGTGAGCCCACAGTGGGGTGGTGGCAGCCATGGGTGCCCACCCCACAGCACCACTCCCAGGGACTCCGCTCAAAGGAAATCACAACATGGAATCATCTCATCCCTTCTTTGCGGGCAGCTGTTCCATAACCCTGCTATTACGGATACAAGCATGCATCAAGGCAAGCAGCTCCTGCAGAGGGAGGGGACAAGGGGACAGCAAGGTGTCCCGTTGCATGGGAAAGAATCGCACAGGGATGAGCTACGGGGCGCAGAGAGGCAAGAAGTGATTTGTGGGCAGTGATTTGTGGGCAGCAGCGCTGGGTGCAGCGTGCACACAGCCAGAGAGCGTGCCCTGAGGAGTTTGCTTCCCAAAGAAGGGCACAGATGGGATTCCTCAGGATAACTTCCAGCTGCACGCAGCGGGCCGGCATCCAGGAACACAAGAAGCAGAGAACGGGCTGCAGTCCCACCGCCCCCTAGCTCCTTTTGCATTGGGGTTGACCTGGTGACACGAGACTGTTTGTTTCAAGGCAAAGAGCTCCGTGTGACACCAGGGTCCCCACCAGCCTCCTCCTAACACAGGCAAGGGAGAGAAGAGCAGGAGCTGCCAGCACGAGTCAGAGTGCGTTTGGAGTTGCTGCGCAACAGGAAGGGAAGGATTTGGAAAATAAATAGAGCGGTCTCCCAGGAGCACTGCTGGCAGGGCACAGCTCCCTGCAGCACCTGGAGCAGATGGGAACACGGGCACAGAGAGTGCTTAAAGTAAATGGAGGGGAAAGCAAGGAGGCATGAAGCCTGCACTCTACGGCTTCCCCAGTAAGCTCTGGCTTACATAAAGCTATGCGATGGGGCTGGGCAGGACGGGCACACAAATAGGGGGAGGAGAGCATCCCATGAGGAAGATCCACCCCCCTACCCCACTGCCAACAAACCCGACGACAGAAGTAACAAACAAGTGCTCAACCTGGCGAAACCAAAGAGGAGAAGTTCTCACTTCCCGCGGCGCCTTCACCAAGGTGACTCACGCGCCACAATGTGTGTCACTGCTTAGCAGAGCCACAAAGGCAATTAAACCATCATGCAAACATCACACTCACGGCACATGGAGTCACAGCACCCCTGAGAGGCTAAAACAATGGGATGTGTTAGAGGTGAGCAATGGGAGGTTTTATTCTTTGGCTTTTAGCTTTCTTATCATCATTGAAAAGGTCTCGTTATTCGTGCACAGGGCTCTTGCACCCATTCCACACTGAGGAAGCAAAGGGGATGGAGAAGGTGTGCCCAGCCCAGTGCCAGCACTGGTGGTTTGCTTCCATGGGAAGCAAGCAACGCTGACTCTGCCAGCCTCCCTCTCCCTTTGCCCTCACTCCTTCCTAAATAGTTTATAAGCATTGATTTTCCCATGCCACTCACGTGCTGGCTGCCTGCAGGCTTCAGCACACTGCTTGTTTACAGCCAGGTGAGTAATTAGGCAACTCTTTCCCGAGTGCCTCGTTTAACCCGGCCCCAATAACCCTGCAGAAGGCTGCTGCTCCAGGTTCTGGACACGCCAGCAGTGTCCCCGGACACATTGCCACACTCTCCTCTCCACAGGAGGCCAAGGTGACAAGGGACTGCTCCACGCTTCCAAGACATAGAGCTTGGGAACACAGAGAGATGGGTGCTTTACCCATCTGTATCTTGGCTGCGAGATGCCAAGGGGCCTCCAAGTCAACAGTGCACAATCTCCATCTAGGAATCCAAGCCTTGAGCCACCCCAACTCCAAGCACGTTGTTGGGGCACCCATGCGCACCCACATCCCGCTGTCCTTTCTCACTTGCCGCTGATTTCCACTGTATTTTGCAGACCAAAGCAAAAACCCAAAGCACTCAGTTAGGAGCTTAGGGTGTACTCCACACTTTCATAGTTTTCCCAGGGGAATAAACAAGGATGGTTCCGAAAAGCTCCGCAATGAGGACTGCGGTGTCTGTGCTGCCTGCTTGAAGCGGCTAACGGAGCGCATCCATCTCCAGCCTGCTACTTCCATCTGCTAGCAAAAAAACGTCCAACACCAGAGCAGCAGTGATAGATTTCTGAAGCTGCTGTAGCAAGAAATAAAAACCCGTAGTAGAAAAATCTTCGTGCCATCTCCCAGAAACTCCTCACTCTGTGAATGCCAAATTATTAAATCAAAAGGAAGGAGGAAGAAAAAAAAAAACACCCTTTCCATGGCAGATTGCTGCTGTGTTTCCTTTCAAAAGCACAACAGAATCTATGTTCCCAAAGAACAACACTGTATGCGTTCCCAAAGAACAACACTATCCATTTTCCCAAAGAAACCGTTCATGTTCCCAAAGAAGAGCACTGTATCTGTTCATGGAATATCATGGAACGGCCTGGGTTGAAAAGGACCACAATGATCATCTAGTTTCAACCCCCCTGCCACGGGCACGGTCACCAACCAGCAGACCAAGCTGCCCAGAGCCACATCCAGCCTGGATGTTCCCAAAGAACACTACCCATGTTCCCAAAGTAGAGCACTACCCACGTTCCCAAGGAGCAAAACTGTTCACTTTCCATGTGTCAGTGCTTCACATTTTAGCACTCATTTGGGTTATTTAAGGTCTGGAGGAACACCAGCGCTTTGGGATACAGGATCATGGGGACTCCCATCAGGGCCTGCACCAGTGCCCATCCCCTCTGAAGTGATGTACCATCCAATTCAGAGCCTGGGATCCTCAAGGGGAAGCTGGAGGAACCTCAGCCCCCGCAACATGGTCACTCCCCATCAAAACGAGACAATATGAGTCCCTTCCTCCCCACCTCCTTCTCGTTCATTGGCCCCCAAAAGTTTCAGAAAGCAGAGGCAGATCTGAAAAACTGAATGCAAGGAGTGCTGACACTTTCCAGCTCCTTAAAAAAAACATAAATGATCATTTTTAGATATTCCTATAGACTGGTGAGATGCTTCCATCTCCTTAGCTGGAGGAGAGGTGGCATGCTTGGCAAAGAGTTCTCTCTTTCCTTTTAAAGGATTCCTCTGGGGCTGAGACCAAAAAAAAAGAAAGGGAAAAAAGGGACCAAACCCCAGGCAAAGATACTCACAAAGCAACCTGACTATTAGCAAGATCACAGGAGGGGGCAGTGTCCATCCCTGCAGAAGGGCACCTGCATTTTCCAAGAACTCAGCACCACCTGGAGCAGAGCCACCTGACCTCAGCACCCACCTCGGAGCTCCAGGAACTGCGTTTCCCTTATTCTGCTCTCCTCTAACCTCACACAGGCCCCAAACAGAGCTCAGTGCCATACCCACCTCCCTCCGCCTGCTCCATGGAGGGGCAGGGATGTCACCCACATCCCCAGCTCCAGCACCAGCCGAGCGCTACAGCTGACGAGAGCAGGAGAAAAGAGATATTGCATGCAGGAGAGCTCCGAAATTAAAAACAGAGAGCGCGGCCTACGGGGAAGAAGCCTGGATAATGAAAGCATTAATTCAGAGCTGTTTCTCCTCGAGCCACTCAGAAGTCCAAAGGACAGGTGGATGGCTGCAGGTCCACACCATCGCTGGGAGCACCGCGGTGACAGCCAGCTCTCAGCACACCGCAATAACCGCGGGGTCTGGGTGGCAGCACCAAGGGCGGCACTCCATCCCACCCAGCAGCACATGCTGGGCATGCAGGGCGGTGGCAGACGGCGCTGGGAAAGGCAGGGAGAGGAGGGAGACGGCACACAGAGCAGGTGGGAGCGCCTGATCCCAGCCGGCAGACACGCTCCGATTCAGTTTTGCTTTTTATGTCACATCCACCAGAGAGAAAACACGCCTCGCAGCCCCAAATCCTTCACGCGTTCAGCTCGCTCCTCCAACATGCAGCACACGGTGCTTCTGCCCTCTCCTCACACCGTGCAAAGCCAGCCTGCTGTGCACCAACAGACCTTTTTCCCTTGTGGATGCGGTGCCTGCAAACTCTGCGTTGTAGAGCTGCACCCCCCGGGGGGGTTTTCTCCTTCCTCCCTCAGTTCGGCACCCACGGCATCACTCAGATATAGGATGCTGAACACCCAGCAAGGAAAAAGGGAAGGATTTACAAATCCATGTAGAGATGGGGATCCACATGAGCACAGCCTGGCACCGAGCCCTGGGGAACCTGCAGACCTGGGCTCTATAAATACCCCCAATGCCAGCAGCACGCAGTGCGCACAGCCCACAGCACCGAGCTCAGCATCAGCAGGGATGTGTTTTGCAAACAGATCTATTTCTTTTCTTTTTAATGTTCCTTCACAAGGAGCTGATCAACCCACAAATACGGCTGTCTGATGTGGCAGAAATGAAGCTGGGGGGAACCCAAGAAGAGGAAAAATCCCTGTGTTGGAGGGGGACACCTCAGTGCTGCTGCTTCCCTATGTTCCAGCTCCAAAAATCACATGGATGGAAAGAGGAGCCCCCCCCGGGACCTCCCATGCTGCTGGGCTGATCCAGCACACGGAGCAGAAGAGTCACCCAAACTGTTGCTCAGTTAATGACAGTAATTAGCCGCAGTCTTGAGTGACTCCCATTCATTCCAGCATGCTGCTCCCCGGCGCGCGCGAGGCGGTGCAGGCCGTGCTCGACGCCGGCGGCGAGGCGTTCGTCGTCACCGGCAAGAACACCCACAACGCCCGCCTGCACCTGCAGCGCCTCGACGTCGAGCTCGACGTCGTCGGCGACGTGTGGCGCGAGGGCAAGGCCGACGTCTTCCGCGCGCGGGGCGTCACCGCCTACGTCGGCGACCACGTGCACGACATGGACGCCTG
>JAOWBP010053973.1:0-10346 GCA_028571105.1 Tragopan temminckii
GGAGGGAAGATTTAGGTTGTATGTCAGGGGGAAGTTCTTTACAGAGAGAGTGGTGAGGTGCTGGAACAGGCTGCCCGGAGAGGTTGTGGATGCCCCATCCCCAGAGGTGTTCAAGGCCAGATTGATGGAGCCCTGGGCAGCCTGGTCTAGTATTAAGTGGGAAGGTTGTTGGCCCTGCATGTGGCAGGGGGATTGGAGCTTGATGATCCTTGAGGTCCCTTCCAACCCTGGCCATTCTGTGATTCTGTGATTCACATTGTCCTCCATTAACAAGGCATCCACCTCATTTCAGCAGCAGATCCACATTTTCCCTTGCCTTCCTTTCCATAGAAGGAAGAATGTCCTTACTGATATACAAAAAGAAGCCTTTCTTGTTGTCCTAGACCTCCCTCACCAGATTTCATTCCAAATGGGCCTTAGACTTTCCTGTGGCAACCCCGCAATCCCTGATAACTGTTCTATATTCCTCCAGTGTGGCCAGACACCTTTTCCACATTCTGTAGACTTAGGTCTTTCATTTGAGTTTTTCCATGAGCTCACTGCACATTCATGTAGACCTTCTGCCACATTTGCCTGATTTCTTACTCTTAGGAATGCAGAGTCTGATACTGATAGGACAAAGGAAGATGGTTTAAAACTAAAAGAAGGGATATTTAGATAAGGAGGACATTTTTTACTCAGAAGATGGTGAGGTACTGGAACAGGTTGCCCAGAGAAGCTATGGATGCCCCATCCTTGGAAGTGTTCAAGGCCAGTTTGGAAGGGGCCCTTGGCAGTTTGATATACTGACTGACTACCCTGCCTACAGCAGAGGGGTTGGAACTAGATGATCTCTGAGGTATCTTCCAGCCTGATCGTTCTATGACTCTATGATTCTATGTCAGGATTTCCTTGTCTGATATCTGTCACTAAAAGGGCATATCTTCAAGATTATTCTTACAAGCATATAAATAAATCGACAGTCTGACTGTGATTACAGTTCTGAGACCACATATTCAAGGATTATTCAGGAGTGGTCTAACATGGTGGTAATGTTCTCCTCGCTTTACATAAGAGGTGGGATTCAGTTCAAGATTCATATACCTAGATATAAAAATAACTTAGATTTCTACAAGATTTAATTTAAAGGGCTTCATTTAGTTGCATATACATATTTGAGATGATCCAGGCCACCAGTATGGGACTGGTACATATGGAAGAACTAGAAGAGATTCGTGCACCTTTATGAGTGTCATTTGGTGTCAGAGACACCTTTACTTTCTAAAGGCAAAGAAACCAACCTCTACCAGGTTTCAGTAGAAGATTAGGCATCTAGTTCATATATCAAAATATGCACATGGACATGGAGAGTGGCTTCCAGATATCTAACAATGATATCTTATACTATGGGAGAGGCATTTAGGTGGAAGATATATTCTGACAGGGTTGACACATACGACACATGATCTATGAGAAGCAAGTTTCCTTCTGAGATGCAGTTGGATCCTAGGCCAAATGTATTGTAGCATCTTAAAAGGCACTAGACAGTATGTTTAGTGGGCTAAATTGATCCATATTTCTCACCTAAAGTGGATGCTTAGATATCAGTCTCATACATAAACAGCTACATGCACAGAGCTCATCCTAATGCTTGCACTACTGAGATGACTGAATTTCTTGAAATGATAATTCTGTGCTGTAGGATGCAGCTTGTCTCCAGCTGCCACTCAGAGGTTTGTATGGAACACCCCTCGATGTCATATCATACATGCTAGCTCCTGACATATAAATGGCATTATGCAGACATTTTTAGGTAGACTCATGTTGTATTTTAGTTTTAGAGAATTTTTGAATTCTAAAAATCTGGACACAACTTTTTCTCCTGAAATGTTTACAACAGTCTGAAAGTTCTGAGGTGAAATTACAATCACTTGCTATCTCCATTGCTAACCACATCCCATAAGTTGGATTTTCTGTCTTTACATCTGGAACTCAGTCCAAATGCTCTGAATTATCATAAAAAGATCAACAGTAATTTCTTCCATTAGTCATAACGTGGAAGAAGCAATTGTGTACATAGGGACAAACACTGCAGTATATGGAAACTGCCATATTCAAGCCCAAAACAGCTAGATACAAAATTCTGTAATATCCCTATACTCATCCTAGGAACTTTCAGCATTTTGAGCAGAGCAGAAGGTGAGGAAAGAGCTAGTAATTATTTTCAGCTTTCTCATGCTATTATTTCCAGTGTTTGTTGTTTTTTTTTTTCCCCTTATTTTATGTCAAATGAATTGTAAACTAAGTGTTCTTAGAGAAATCTTGTATGTGATCTATGCCACAGTTATATATAAATACATGTATATATGCAATATGTTTAGGAATATGTAAAATAAATTCATGGGTAACTATATGTACATGGGTAACTAGATAAGATATGTGTAATATGTTAAAATGGACTAGTTGCTTATTGATAATAGACTTACTCATAGGGTTATTTTGTTATGCTTTGTAAGATCATGATATTTATACAATCCGTTGTATAAAGACAGACCATTAGTGAGAGCTATAGGAAAGTATTAATCTTCCTTGGTTAAACTTAAGGTTTATGTGACTGCTAAATAGTATTACAAGTTGCAATCTAAATAAATTTAGTTCTTAGTCTGTACTAAATGCCTAAGCATGCAATGCTGTGTGTATATGGTTTTCTCAGTAGTGTTAAAGTTTACTCAGCCTACATGGAATCCTCAAAAGACTGATCAGCAGATTCTGCAGTCACTTCTTTTTCAATACATTATGCAAACGTTTTGAAAAGGAGATTAGTTTCTTCCCAAACAGCAATGAGATATTTTTTCATTAAAATGAGTTAAAGAATTACTGAAGCAGCATTTTGCAGGGAAAGTTTGAAAAGACTTTTTTTCACGCTTTTAGTGATTAGACCAACATCTAACTTAGATTTTCAGTTATGAAATAGACACTATCCTCATCTCTTTCACAATCCATTGAAATAATAAAACTACCTCGTAGAAATATCAATTACTGTTACTGACTAAATGGAAATATTTTCAGAAATTGGAAATCATTATATAAACTAAAAGACTGAGCCCTAAACATACTGAAGTTTTCAGTTTTAACTCCTGGCAATACTCAAAATACAGGCCCAAGTTCAGTTTACACCATTCAGAATAGAAACATAATATTTGCATTCACCCATTCTTAAAATATTCAATTAAACTATGTTTCCTTTTTTTTTTGTGTGTGTGTGTGGGGGGGTGTATTTATTTAGCTATTGGAACTATTCTCCCCATTATTACTGGAAGTATAATTGGTGTTCAGAACTTTCAAATGAAATCTTTAAAACCAAAATGTGCCATAAGCTGATGTTTAAGTCTGATTGAACCCAAGGTTGCAAAGAATGATAGAGGCAGTACAATGTGCTTACTGATTCTCATAATCTCCAGCTAGTTTAATACATCAATTTTTGAGCTCTCCAGAGATAATGGATTGTAGTATTTTGGTGTGAGGAACAGATTTAGCATGGACTATATGTCGTGGAAGACTGAGGAACCAGCAGGTTGCTTTTAATTTTTAGGAGAAATTGCATTCTGATTTTTGTTAATGCAAAATGCCTGTGCTTGTCCTAGTGTCTTATTAATTCTACACAACTAAATTTTTGGCTGTCCACTAGTAAATAATTACAAACTGCCTTTCATCTTCTAACTTCAAAGATAAGAAAGAATGCCTGTTCACTACTAATTGTAAGAAAACTTTCATTCTTTCTGTAGTCATCAATTAGAAAGTAACATAATCATGCACTACCAGAAACAAGGTATCGCATTAAATAAAATCACAACAAATCAGACAGACAAAAAGTAGTTTCCAAGCAACTAGAATCTATAATAATTTTGATTCTGTTTTGATAAAGGAAAGAATTGCACTTGCAGTTAGCAATTTACCTGGAAAGTATTTGGAGAAAAATAACAGCTTTCAACTAACACTTTCACTAGATGGAGGGAAGTGTCTCTATACCCTAAGTGTTTTGTGGTGTGAAATATTCTTATTTCTTTCTAATTAAAGCACTTCCTTAATCAGTTTGTTTGGCAATTAGAACCCAATTGCTATATATTATTCATATCGTGAACATAAAATTTTTCTCTGTATCGTCATATGTGATTATTAAAAAGAACTAGGTGCTTAAAATTGTTAAATGCACTTGCAGTGGTAAATTCTGTTAGAATTAAGTATCTTTCTTTAAAGTTAACTCTTAATTCATTTGGGATTTTAAGGGTATTGACAGAAGTTCCAAGGATGTTCACGGGGGGAAAAAAGTTTAGAGAAGATCACAGTGTGATTCAGTGTGCTGATATCAAACTGTAATTTAGAGCAATTGCAAGGTCATTAAGGGTTATATGTCAGTCTTCCCTAATAAGCTTCTTAGACTTTTCAGCATTCACATATGTAGTTGCTGACATAGGTCTCCCAGATCATTGTTTGTCACAATTGGTAGTGGCACCTGACTTACAATTATTCAACCATGTGCACACATTTGTCAGTTTCATGGTTTCAACTTTGTACAGTTAGCATATGCTTATCGAAGTTTTTACTGTCTAACTTTCACTTTGCAAAACTTCTTTCTTTGTACATTACTATACTTAGTGCCTGTACTGCCTTTTACAATCTTAAGTTCAGTAGCATCCAAATGGCTTCTTTAGAAACCCTCAAAAGCTGAGAAGGTATGAAAGTGAAATCCTGAAACAACTCAGCTCCGAACTCACTGAAAAGATTTTTTTTTCCCCCATTTAAATGTTAAAAGGCTTATAGTATTCAGTGAATTTTGATAGATCTGTTTGCAGGTTGAGATAATAGAGTTATTACTGAAAAAATCTGGAAAATTTAATGATTTATGAATATTCTTCAGCTGCATTTATTATATTCTTCAGCTGCAGATGCTCAAAGCTTAGAAAATTTACTCAAAAAGGACAGCCTTTTGCATTCTTTCAGCCTCTGCTTTTCTTCTAGAACATAATTCTGAGGTATGTGGTGTAGTTACTGTCTACTTACTGCATTCTTATACACCTGCTTTGTGGAAGTTGACCATCACAACAACTCTGAATAAAATTAATGTGAAAAAAAAACACATGTGAAGTTTTAGTTAATATTTTGCGGGTGGGGAAAAGAATCAAGAGGTTCTTAGCAGTCATATATGTACGAAAATAAGGAAAATCATCTATGTAGAACTGACAAACTGAAAATGAAGAATCATACAAAAGGCAACAAAATAAACCCTCCAAGTGAAGGTAAAAGAAAGAGCAAGTCTATACAATATGGAGGAGTTCAGAGGAACTGTTAGAACTCACCCTGTGAATTTGCCGTTTTTTTCTTAATGGGATATATGAAGGAAAACATATTTTTAATCTGATTAGTGAAAACTGAACAGATTCTTTATTTCCAGTTGATGTACATTATCAATAATATATATATTACCAAAATATTAATAAAATAATATTAATAAAATAATAACAACAATAAAAAGCATAAATCCCAACTCTAGCTGATAAATGTCTGCATAAAGAGAACCAGAAACATAGATATTTGTATATGATTCCACAACTGTATGCTGGTTTGATTTGTATGCATTCCTTTAACAGTATAACCCAAATGTATTTTACTTGATAAGTTTTTATGCAGATCTTACAACACATTTTTCTACCACATGTTGGAACATTTGTGCAAGAAAAAAATCCCATCTTTATGTTTGAAATTTATGGGAACACAATTAAAATGAGAGGGGTCCAAAGGTATCAAGATAATTACATTTTTCTAATCTTACTAAACAAGATAAATTACCTGCAGGCCCTCTTATAAAAGATGAAATCTTCATAATAAGTGAATTAATCAAGCAGCAGCTTGCTACTG
Organism: Tragopan temminckii; assembly: GCA_028571105.1. Lineage (NCBI taxonomy): Eukaryota > Metazoa > Chordata > Aves > Galliformes > Phasianidae > Tragopan > Tragopan temminckii. The sequence continues at coordinate 5,896 of JAOWBP010053973.1, forward strand.
CACATGCATTTATAACAGGAATGATTCAAAGACTTATTTTATGGGGAAATTAATGGAAACAGGCTTTTCATTCTTCTGCACCAATTGAAAACCTCAGCAACCAGCTGCCCACTTGTCAAGAAAACAGAAAGAAGCTGGAAACAAAGATAAATAAAAACACCTTTTTCCTGGCACTTTTGAAGAGAAAAAGCAGCTCTCATTTACAGCAGCCATCTGTTTGTTATTTAATATGGGTGAATTACATGCTGTAATGAGTTTGTTTCTGCATCACTCAGTGCAATGGAACACAAGTTCACTCTCATAATGTGCAGCAGTTTTTAAAAGCTAATCATTTAATTGGACACAATAGTCAATGACAAATGGAGATGTAAAAACTCAGCCAGCTGTAGAGTGAATATATAATCATTGTGAAATCATATTATTTTACATGCATGAAGACACTTTAATAGTAGCTGATGTTGGTCAGCACTGCAGGCTCTAAAGAATGGAAGAAACATGATGAAAAGCAGCATTTCAGAATCATTCTTAATATAATTGGGCTATATTCAGCACATGCTGTAGCTGACATTAGATTTAGGCACTAAATCATTTCCAAATTGTTCAGTGGCCTCTCCCAAATTTTGTTTACATTTGCTTTCAACATTTATGGCTTGGTAGACATAATCTATAGTTTGTTGGGACTCATCTGATTAGTTTCTGTTCAGGCTGCCTCATAGTTCCCACTGATTTGCTGCTTGTTTTATTTACAAAACTACATAAAAATAAAGGGACAGAAAACAGAAGGAGTGAATCTCAGGGACAAAAATGGATTCATTTTGTTTAGAAACTTATTTACCTTGCCATGGGTAATGTAGTCCTGTTTTCAGGAAAAAGCAGAAAATATATTGTAAAGTGTTTTTCTTGAGACATTTTGCATATTTACATAGTTTATACGCTTTAGCCAATTTCAGTTAAAAGTAGATTTTTTCTTGTGTACGAATTCTAGGAATTCTTCCTTTGTGAAAACTAAGTATCCTTTACTTTGGCTTGAAAATAAAGCCAGAAAAGCAAAGTCAATGTTCGTATCATACATCTGTGGATAAGGTAGAACAGGTCTCTCTTTTGGGTAAGTATTGAAAACAGCCAACTTGAACTAGGACACAGTTATGTTATAAGATTAAGAGGTTAGATGGAGCACATCAGATTTCTGATAGCACGTTTAAATGTGTACTTACATTCTGTTTCTCATTGTTATTTAAAGGCCTCTGTACTGGGAAGTAATATAGGCAGTCATTTCTAATAAATTTTAAAATACTTTTACATAGCGTATTAGCTTTAATAAAGAGGTAAAAAGTGAGAAACAACATTAACAGGTAAAATTGAAACAAAGTTTATTTACTCCTTCAGAATTTTAAAGAATGTCTAAGACAGTGGTAAAAAAATAAATAAATAATGACAATGATCTCCCAGAGCTCAACAGCTTTGGGAGAGTGTATTTAAAATACCATCAAGGCTTGGAGAAACTAGAGAAAAAAAAAAAAAAAAAAAAAAAAAAAGGAGAAAGTGAAACTATAAAGTATATTCTCTTTTAGATAAAAAGAAAAAATGTGGAAAATGATTTACTCATGTCAAAACTATCCACACAGGAGATAAACTAAAGAGAAATGCACTGAAAATTGAAAAAGCTTTTCAAACACTCATAAGAAACAAAATATGTAAGAAAAAAAAAGTATGGTTTCTTCTGGATAATCAACAACTAAAGTTTGGAGGAGCTGAACCATATATCAAACTTACTAAGAACTCATATGTCATGGAAGACAAAATTTTGTATGGAGCAAGCACCAGTTAAAGTGGCGATATTCAAAGTAAAGCTGAATCTGTTATGAGCTCCATGTGGCTGTTAAAGGCATCAGTGTGAAGTTTTCCAATTAGTGTAGAGAAGCTGAACAGATACACCACTTCTCCTTTACCTATTGTAACCTGTCAGAGTGCTACACTGCTTTTGCTGCCCCAAAGGCCCCATCCTTTCTTCTATAATCCTATTGTCCCCAGTAGCAACAGTAACAAGACATTAAGTTGAACATTTTTACTGTTAGGTGGATAGAGGATGAAAAAAAGTTTTATTTGTATTAAAGGAATACAGAGTTGAAATTTAATCACTGAAGGAGAAAGAAGAAAAGCAACTCCATTAAGAGGAGGAGAAGGAAAGGCTGAGATTTTCACATAGCGCAGCCTGCAAGATCACAGAATCACTAAGGTTGGAAAAGACCTACAAGATCATCCAGTCCAACCATCCACCTATCACCAATAGTTCTCACTAAACCATGTCCCTCAACACAAAATCCAAACATTCCTTGAACACCTCCAGGGTTGGTGACTTCACCACCTCCCTGAGCAGCCCATTCCACTGCCTGACCACTCCTTCAGAAAAGTAGTATTTCCTAACGTCCAGCCTAACGTCCCCTGGTGCAGCTTGAAGCCATTCCCTCTAGTCCCATCACTAGTTACATGAGAGAAGAGTCCGACCCTCAGCTCGCTACAACCTTCCTTCATGTAGTTATAGAGAGCAATAAGGGAGCCTCCTCTTCTCCAGACTGAACAATCCCAACTCCCTCATCCGCTTCTCATAAGGCCTGTGCTCCAGACCCCTCACCAGCTTTGTTGCCCTTCTTTGAACCCGCTCCAGGACCTCAATGTCTTCCTTGCAGTGAGGGGCCCAAAACTGGACACATCCAGGTCATCAATGAAGATATTGAAAAGGACAGGCCCCAGCACTGACCCCTGGGGAGCACCACTCATGACTGGTTGCCATCTGGATTTAACTTCACTCACCACCTCTCTCTGGGGGCCTGGCCTTCCAGCCAGTTCCTTACCCAGCCAAGAGTGTACCCGTCCAAGTCACGGGCTGCCAGCTTCTGCAGGAGAATATTGTGAGAGACAGTGTCAAAGGCTTTGCTGAAGTCTAGGTAGACTACATCAACAGCCTTTCCCTCATCTACCAGACAGGTCACTAGATCATAGAAGGAGATCAGGTTGGTCAAGCAGGACCTGCCCTTCGTGAACCCATACTGGCTAGGCCTGATCCCCTGGTTGTCCTGCACATGCCGCATGATCTCCCTCCAGACAATCTGCTCCACAACCTTCCCTGGCACCGAGGTCAGGCTAACAGGCCTGCAGTTCCCCGGATCCTCCTTACAACCCTCCTTGTAGATGGGAGTCACAGTGGCAAGCTTCCAGTCTTCTGGGACCTCACCAGTCAACAAGGAGTGCTGACAGATAATGGAAAGCAGCTCAGCTATCACCTCCACCAGTTCCCTCAGCACTCTCAGGTGAATCTCATCCGGCCCCATGGACTTGTGGATGACCAGTTGGAGCAGTAGGTCTCTGACTGTGTCCTCCTGAATCGGGCGGGGTTTAGTCTGCTCCCTAGCCGAGACTACCAGGTCAGAGAGTGGAGTACCTTGAGGATAACTGGTCTGACTTTTAAAGATAGACGTAAAAAAGGCATTCAGAACCTCTGCCTTTTCCTTATCCTCAGTGGTCGCATTCCCAGCCTCATCCAGTAAAGAATGGAGATTCTCCTTGGTCCTCCTCTTACTGTTGATGTATTTGTAAAAGAGTTTCTCGTTCCTTTTTATCCCAGCGGCCAGGTTGAGTTCAAGCTGGGTTTTTGCCTTTCTGATTTTCTCTCTGCACATCTTAACAACTTCTTTGTATTCTTTCTGAGTTGCCCGTCCCTTTTTCCATAGGAGGTAGATTCTCTTTTTCTCCTGGAGCCTCAAGAATAGCTCCCTATTCATCCACGCCGGTCTTCTTTCCCACCGGCTCATTTTGTGGCTCAGGGGGACAGCCAGCTCCTGCACTTTTAAGACTTCCTTCTTGAAGAGTGACCAGCCATCTTGGACCCCTTTATTCTCTAAGACTGAACATAATGCAAAAGATCAGATTTGAATTTGTAGCTGTTGTGCTTGGACCACAGCTTGAGAGAGAAAGCATGACAAGATATTCATACGTATAAATAAAAAGAAAACTAATTTCAGAAAACCAAACTGAAGTGATTTTTTTTTCTGTTTATTATTGCTATTATTCAGATTCTTGAATTTTGAAGAAATATATTATGAAATAGACATAAATCCCCATGATTCTGCATATTTTTATAATTATTTTATTTATTTATTTAATCTGAAAGAAGAATAAAGTAGCATAGCAGCATATGATCTGACAAGCTCATCTAGTCCACCAAGCCAAAGTCCATGTATTGCATCATATAGTTTTGACTGAAAGATGAAACAGATAAACTAGACATATACATTCCAATAATATTTCATTTAAAAACAAACAAACAAAAACCACCACTGATCACAACAGAAAAATTCTTATTGAGGGGAGTATCAACTGCTTCATTTAAGGAATTATAAGGAATGGGTATGCATCAAATGTGAAAATAAACTATTACTAGCTGGTTATCTATG
>JAOWBP010053974.1:0-10346 GCA_028571105.1 Tragopan temminckii
GCTTCTTGTACTGTCCTGCCAGTGAAGGAGCTGGTAGGGGACAGCTGACCTAAACTGGCTGAAAGGATATTCCATGCCATTATGGCACTGTAAGAAAAAAATATAAAACTGAGGGGAATTGGCTGGGGAGGCAGCCACAGCTCAGGGACTGTCTGGGCATTGGTTGTGAGTGGTGAGCAATTGTGCTGTGCATCACTTATTTTGAATAATTATCATTACTTCAACTCACGAGTTCTACTTTATTGGGTTTTTCCTATTCTCTCCCTCATTCCTCTGGGAGGGGGGAAGGAAGGGAGTGAACAACTGTGTGGTGCTGAGCTACCCCTACTGTGTTAAAGTGTATCAGCCTTCTGAATGTGAACTTGGATGCACTGATGTTTGTCCTTCACTATGGGCTTCTCCTTTGCCAGGGCAGCACCTTTCTTACAGATGTCTCTAGATTCTTTCCCTCACACAGTCTTCCCAGATCTTCAATTTGTGATCATTTCTGTGTACTTCAGCTCATGTTTCCAGCCCATCAAATACAATTTCTCAGTTTGTCCATTCGTAGCAGGATCACAGTCTTTGCTGTATTTTTCTCCCTGATCCTTTTTGGGTTTTGCACTGTTGATCGCATATTCCACTGCAATATCTTTACAGTTAACTCATACATTATTCTTTCCCAATTTCTCTTCCTACTCCTTCACTGCCTTGGTGTATCATTAAAACAAAAACAAACCAAACCCCCACATATCCCAGGCACAAGGGGATAGAGGTGACAGACAGAATAAGCCTCAAGAAGTGATGAGATGCTGGTAGACAGTGATCTTGTTTCTGGCTGCACGGTGCAGTTAAGGACATTCTGGAATACTATAATGAAGCCAAAGTTTCTGTGTCCTGCAGATTTCTTGGGAATGACATTTCTTATGTAAACTTCACTTTGAGATGTTACTGATCTTTGGACTTAAGTATCTGCTCAAGTATCTGCCAACCAAATTTTATTCCCCTTGCTTCTTATTGATGAAAGCTTTTTTTTTTTTTTTTTAAATAATTATGAACTTTTGATGCACTTACCCAAATGGGAGAAACCGTATTGGATTGAGGTCGTTCAAGTAATTTTTTTTTTCATCTTTTGTGCTTTAACTTTGGCAGTCTTGGAGTGAGCCCCAGAATTTCCTATTTAAGCTGGTGGTACTTTTTTTCCAAAAAAAAACCCCAAACACTCAATAAACAGAAGCTTAATTACAAGCTTGGAACATTCAAGGAAGGCAGATACTTAAGCATTCACTCATTCCCATTAAATAAGATGTATATGGAAATTTCTTTTTCATATGTTAAAAGAAAAAAATAAACCTTCATAATTAAAAAAAGGCTAAGCTATCACTACAGAAATATGTATAATGATTTATTTAAGGAAATTGAGGAAAAAGTGGAGGTCTAGATAGAAGCTTTTTTACATATAATCTAAGAATTAAGTGTAATCTAAGAACATCCTCAGTGAGTATAGTATGTCATAGTCCCTTGGTTGTAACTCAATTAAAATCATGTTGTGCAAGTTGAGAATGTGCACTGAAGTGCACATATTGAACACTGAAATATATAACTCTCTTTTTCATGCAGACTTGTTCTAATGAAGGTGAATTTTGACCACTAATCTTAGAGAAGAATTACCCAGCTTGGGCAAGTCAAGCTTCACTAGGATGGGTGCAGGGATTCTTCATAATCCAGCTCATGCAGTTTCTGAGCTGAGTCTCAGAATGTGAATCTAGGCCCAACATTTGGTAACAGCTTAAAGCAATTGATTAACATTCTTAGTTGAAAAGGTGAAAATAGGTAAGACTGATTCCCTTTGTTGCTTAGTAGACAGTAGAAGAAAGCCAGAGAAGTTAAGTGAAGCATAAGGCTTTTGCTTTATGTAGGTGTTCTCCCCGCCTATAGTACCAATACAGTATAATCACCACATATTTTCCCACCCCCTACGTGTATAAAGAGAAAAATAGCTTTTGCCTGAGATATAAAATTAATCGTGTGAAGATTAGCTGTACACTGCTATGCTGCAATTCTGTTGCTTCCACAGAGATTTATTTTCCATTTCAAATTGCTAAGGGAGCCATAACATATTTAGAGACCTACGTATATAGAAATCTTTTGTTAGATACAATTGCATCCAGATATAGAAGATCTGCAGTTAGCTTTGGGGACTGGATCTTTGAGATTTGGGATGAGAGAAGGGAGAGATGCCACAACACTAACATGTAAAATAAATTCTGTAGGATTTTTTTCATATTATTTAAAGTAACCTAAAGATTAAAATGAAATTAATTGCTCGTTTGCCACAGTGTAAAGCAACGTGTTGTATTAAACCAAGAATGTAGAGTTCTGTTAACCTAAAAAGCTTCTTCATCAAGTCGAACTGGGAAACAATGTACATTCCCAGTATAATTTCTCCAGGTTTTATTAGCTCCTTTATTCTCAATTTAAGGAACAACAACCAAAAAAAAGTAGCCCGTATCCTCTTGAGATGCATGAACATTGGAAAGTTGTGCAGAAAAAGACAAAAATAAAACACTTAATTCTTCTTTGTGCCTTTGAATTATAGTTCATCTACAAAAGCCTTGAAGAAAGGCGTTCTCATGGAAAGGGAAAATTTCTTCCCTCATTCATCCCTCCCTGTTTACCTGAGATTTTTTCTATCTTTTTTTTCCCCTCCCTATAGGAGGGAAAAGGCAGAGAAGGTATAGTATGCAAGGGACGGAGGAATCCCAAGCTGCCATGACAGTTATCCTATAGCTTACTTCATTAAGACTGGTATGATTGGTAGAACAAACCCATTGGTGATGGGTTTAAATTTCTGTCCCCAAGAAACACAGATTTCAGTTCGGTTCCTTGGCATTTTCCTGTCCTCCCTCCCACGTACTCACCTCTCCATTTAAGAAAATTTTAATGTTTCCTGTGAATTTTCTTCAGATAAAGGGTTTGTTGTTTAATCTGGTGTACCCAGATGTTCCATTTGGACTTGAGGGGGGGAGAATCGAAGAGGAAGCAAGAATCCGAAGCAGTAAAACTTTCATAGATGCCAGTTCAGTTCTTCAGTATTTTAACAACGGAGCATGCGCACACCATGTGCCGTAAACATATGCATTGCATTAGGTAAAATCCAATACGTTTCATTCAAACACATATAAATATCAGAGGGAATCCAGTGAAGAGCTGTGGTTGCAGGAAAAAAAATGTGGAGGGGAAAAGAAAGGTTCTGAATAGTTCAGTGTGTAACAATTTGGTTGGTAGACATTTATCGTGTAGTACTGAAAGAGCAAACAGATTTGTAATCCAATTAGGAAACAGAGAAAAAAAAGTAGCAATAGCTACAAATGTATTTGTTAAATTACTCTTCATAATTAAGGGATGCACAATACCTGACTGACACAAGGCTTCTCTCAAGTTACTTAATACAGTGGTTGTGCCAGTGTAAGTCTGGGAATTATCTTAGTGTTTATATTTGGCCTGCTTTGCACGTTCAGTATTACAAAAGTTCTGAGCAGATGTTTGGAATAGTTTGTCATTTGTTGATGTTTAACCCTTTTTCATAAAATTATTCAATTATACTCAATTAATTGAAGTAAAATGTATCAGTCGGTGTTTGTGTGTGTATGTAACCGTATCAAGAATAATTGGCAGGATGATAGGGATTGTTTCAGCTGCCTAATTCAATACAGGAAGTCAGTGAGATCATAAATCATGGAACAAATTATCTTTTATCTTAAAGGAGAGTGAAAACAGTGCTGTTAGATTTGTGTAGATGGACTTATGCTCTTGTACCTAAATGCTCTGAAAGCAAGTTAGTCAAACAGCTTTCAAACTAGATATACTTGAATTTTCAGGTCAATACTAACTACATCACATGGACTTTTTAGGATTCCTTCATTGTTTCTTGCGATCAGGAGTCTCACTGAATGTGCAGAAGAATTTAAGACACTAAAACAATAAAACAATCAGTTTTTAAATTCTATATTATTTGCTTGGCTGGTAGACTTTAGGTTTGGATTCACAAGCAATTTCAGTAGCTTGAATCGCACATCAGCTGAGCTGTAGTAATTGTCCATGTGCACATAATTGAATCTTCCTTTATTGTAGGCTCAGCTAAGCCACGTTGCATTTACTCACTTTTACCATGGATATATGCAGATAATTGCTGTGACTCAGCTGACACTCAGTAAGTTGGTAAGCTGCAGTAACCTGATCATCGTCTTTTCATATTTCTGTTTTTAAACTGATCTCAGGAAATTTTTCATTTCCTTTACTTTTCAAAAGTTCCATTTATTTTATTTTGTTTGTTTGTTATGAGTGTGGATCCACTTTTTTGTGGTTGAATTGGCCAGGTTCTGCACATTTTAATTCTGGAACCCCGAAGCAAGGGGGGTTACAAAGACCTGTGTCCACAGCTGCAGCTTAGGCTTCTGTGAAAAGAGAAGTCAAAACTTTCCTCCTCCACCAGAGACGCAGAGAGAGAGAATGCTCATCAACAAGCCCAGCACAGACAAGCGCTTTGGAGCCATGAAACAATCTCCTGCCCACATGGGAGTCTGCAGGAAAGGGTGGGAGGTTGACGGCTTTTTGGATCTGGCCCCATTTCATCTTAATCTGCACTGGCTCCTGATCTTTTCAAAGTCTCCCCATTGTGCGTGTGATTTCTGCTAAACATGCAGAGAAATTTTTAAGATCAAGACCATATGATATAGCAAGATTAATCTACCCTTTGGCCTTCACCTCCCCCTCCCACTGGGGGAGAGGTTTGGTTCTGCTAATTTGTCATGTTACTTTTTTTTCCCTGCCGTCATTTTTTATCCTCCTCATGGTTCACCTAAATTGGGGATTTTGGTCCAAACACTCTCAGCATATAATGAAGATAAATAGGATTCTTCGTGTCCGCCACATGAATTGTTAAGACATTATTGTTTATTTCACCCAATTTTAATGTGGAGAATTTGTAACTCATTTGTAGAATATAAGTGTTTTTTCACTTTTATTATGTATTGTGGCTCAGTGAATCCCTGTAGGTCTGTGAAGCAGATGTGTTAGCACAGCAGCCACTATAACGGCTTCATTCTTTCCCTCATCTTCTGCAGCGCAGTCAAGTTTGGGATTGTTACGATATGCGGTAATTAAATATGAATAAATAAAATATTATCAGATAATGAAGCTGCAATCCTCTCTGTCATGTTAAATCATTGATGAGGTGCCTGTGAGTAGGAACTGTGGCTGATGATGTCTTCTGCCTCGAAGTCTGTGATTAGTTTTGGGAGCAATTGTGTAAATTTTTCCATCATCTTTGCATCAATAGTCAGAAAAAAAAAGCCTCAGTAAAATGTGTGCGGATCATTTTATCCTCCTGCTTTGTCAATTAATTCCTTTCATGTCTCCTGACACCTGAGTAATAATTGGAAGTGGACCAATTCGCTGATAATAACTGTGTAATTCTACTGTTTTACCTTGTTAGACTTCGGAATGAAATTTTCAAGCTTGTTAAAATACAGTTAGGTTTGGGAGAAGAAATGCAGAAAAACCTGTCTTTATCTATGTTTTTAATATGTACCCCATAAAATATAAATCTCAGTGAAGGAATCAAAGAAATAATGATCATAATAAAAATCTTTGTTTGCATTTGTCCATTTCAAAGCAGGGCAGATGTTTATCCTGATCTTGTAGATTCTACAAACCCTGATCTGCTGGAAATAAAGTGTGCATTCAGTATTTATACTCTCTTGAAATCATCTCCTGTCCCCATAATAGCTTTGAACCCATCTAAAATACTACTCCTGGATCTATAATTTACTTCTATACCTATAAATAACCCAGATTTATAGTACTTTGTTTTAGCCTCTAGAGATCGGCATTTTCACGGCATTCCTCTCACCAGTGATGTTCCTCATTTTAGTCTTGTAGAGCTATACAGTATCCTCTTCAAGCAAGAAGGCAATTTACACTTTGTGTTGGCTATGCTTGTTTGAAACTGCTTGTGGGGCTGGAACTTGCTGCACTTCTTCAGCTATTTCAGTTGGTCACTTCAGACACATATTTCAGTCTCTCCAGCATTCCTTGCAGGGACTTTAGGCCATAACTGCTGCAGAAACAGCATTTCCCAGTTGCAGTCTGCGGGGTGATGGGTTGAGACTAGGCAATTAGTTCTTGAGGGCTTGGTTTGCCCTTGTGGTTTATCATTGCGCTTGCATCAGTTAATAACAGTTGTGTCTTCTAACATTTCCTCATTGTTAGAATTACTTTTCCTTAGAGAAATGTCTCTGGTTCTCTGCTTTTATATTACTGATGAATTGCACTTTCTGTCACATAAAGGTAGTGTGGTAGATAATAAGTAAGAAAGAAATTGGACTGGGACTGATTGTTTTTCTTCAGTACCATCACAGAATTCCCTTTGTTTAATGTTAGAGATGTCCAAGTGAGATTTAAATAAACCCTCCCATCATTGAGCAGCATGCTGCAGCAGCACAGAGCTGTACATATGCTAATTTACCCTTCTGAGCTCCATTTTCCTGTAGCTAGGTTGCTACCAGTTCTCAATTAAGTCCAAGGAAATTATATCTCCAGATCTCTAAGCTGCAGTCACAGAGTAAACAGGCCTCATTAGAAAATCCCATTTGTTCAGAGCATTCTTCCAGTGTAGGAAAACACGCCTGATCTACACAACAGGGTGTTGGCAACCAGAATTACCTTTTATCTCCACAGGTTTGCATGCAGGCACATGTAAACAGGGAGTAAGCAAACAAAGCCCAGCTTGTGGCACCTAAATAGAACCACATGCTGCAAACCTCGGCCAGCAGTGCAGCTGCCAGCAAAGCTTCAGCGCGCACGCATCCCAGGAGCAATGTCAGCAGCTGTGAGCCCCACAACACTTCTGGCAGTGATGGTTTCCAGTTTAGGCCTGGTCATGCTTTACATCTCTTGCCCATCTGTTTGTTTTGCATTGTGTTACATCATCCCAATTGCAATAGTTAAACTATAAAATCATCGGGGAATCATACAGAGGAGAAAGCTGCTTTTTGCAGATCGCCCCAGGGAGGGCTTTCTATTCATAGGACATGGTGTCAGAGAAAGTGCAGAGGCTTTTTTTGTGGGAGAAACAGACATATGGGAAGCTGGGACTGACACTGGCAAAACCACGGTGACATTGGGAGCAAATAACAACGTTACTGCAAGGATATTTTGCCCTCACTTTTTCTACATTTTGGTTATCAAGCAGCTTCATGATGTTCTGCAAAAGCTTCTTGGGATCCAGATATGGAATGGAAACTGAGAAATTCAGGCATTGCATTTTTTTGCTTCCATTACTTCCTAATTCAATGTTTGGAACTCTGAACAAGATCGACATACATGTTCTTGAATTAGCTTGCAAGATAGAAGTCAAATTTTGTCTTTGAATAGCTAAGAAGAGGATAGAAATGTTTCCTGCAAATAAGTCTTTAATTTAACTTTTGGTTTCAGCTTGTTTGGAATTCTTAGTTAGGGGCTTTTGGTTTTGAAAATATTAATATAAAAATAGAATGTTGGAATGACTTTTCAGAAAATTGAGTGCCTTTTTGAGAATATTTATAGAAAATAAGTTATTAAACATTGGCTTAGCATCAGGTCTTTACTGTTAGCTGTTCCTTATCTGTTCAGAAACAGCTTCGGAGTGTTGCATCTTTTCCAAGACTAGGAACACTCTTAAATATTGAATAATCCCAGACTTCTAAATGCATATTTCAGAGAAGTAAGACTTTAAATAACAACCTTATCTGAGAAATTGTGAATGATTCATAAAGAATAATATAGAAAAACTTGTTAAATTAATTATTTTTTCATCTTTCATAGTTGTGAAATGACTTTGACAGAGAAGCAGCCCAGAATTTTGTCAACCCAGATGACAACTCTCTTCAAATACTAAGGAGAATTTTATTTTTATTTTTAAAAACATAGCTCCACCTTATATATATATATATCTAATTAATGGAAAAGATACAGAGCTGGAGATTTTTTTTTGAACCTCACTTTGTAGAACAGAAAATCAAATGGGTCTAAGATTCGAAAAATGAGACACATCTGTCTCTCTTTCTTAGATTCTACACTTTTTCACTTAAGGTACCTTATTTTTCATAGTAATTACTTTCATTTCATTGAAGATCAACTCAAACTGGGATTGTCTAATGTCCACTAAGTTTGTGCAACTGAGTAGTGAAATAATTTTTCAAAAAAAGAGACTGAAACCAACCATCCACTGAAATACTGTATAGTATCATGAATGCCATCTGTGATTTTCAGTAGTGTAAAGCATTGCTTCTAACCTAGCGTAATGGATATAAATGTAGTCCTCTTAATAAGTAGTTAGCATTCTCCATGGCCACCCTTGCCTACTCACTGCATGTTGATTATTTAGGCATCAGCTGCATAATAAGTTGTAATCCTTCCTCTAAATGTTTACAGTCAAGACTGCTTCAGAAAATGGTGTGGGCTAGCATGTTTTGGTTGGCTTTTATTTTGTTACTTTATGACAGCTTCTCCTGAACTGGGCTAGCATTTGTGGTTTTGTTTGGTTTTGTTGTTGGTTTTTTTATATATATATTTATTTAGACATGCCTGATAAGCAAAACCTAGTGTTTCTAGAGCAGATTGAGTTGTGGAAGATGTAGAGGCACGCCTCCTCAGGCAACTGCAGCATCGCATCAGGTGGGTCTGTTCCATGAGAGTCAAAAAAGATGTAATCCATGAAGACACTAAGAAACTGTTTCTCTCAGTAATAACTTCCGTCATATTGTTGGTTTGCAATGAGTGTATATACATCTTAATGGGATGACAGGATATTGGCCAACAAGATTCTGAATTGTCTATGAAGGAAAAAGTGCATTTTTGGGGATATCAATTCTGCTAATGCCCTGCTGAGATAGACAAAGTTAATCAGTCTGTCTTTTCAATAAACTATTTATCTCTCAATAGTTGCCCCACTCAGGAAATTTTAGTGACTTTAATTCATCCATTAAGCAAGCACTTTTCCTTCTCTAAAATGTTCTTGGACTTGCATTCAGTTTTACGTTAGAATGCCTCTCTTCCTTTTACTTATCTTTCAGCTAAGACCAGATAGAAGTGCTGACAGTAAAAAACCTTTAGAGTACCTTAGATGAGTCATACAAGGGAGGCTTAATCAAAAGAACTATAGAAGAGACCTGAGAGGTCCCGAGGGAAAACTAGCCATACCCAAATTGACTGTGCAGGTTTCTTGCTAACCTGTTTGCGCTGTTGTAGTTAGGGAAATTCAACAAGTCCTCTATGTGATTTACTCCAATACTTATTTATCCTTGCAGTTAAAAACATGTTTCCTCACGTCTCAATAAATCAACCTTCTTTTCTGTCCTACTTGTGATACAGCCACTAAGTAGGAAATTGATTCTTTTTCTGGCAATCTGCTGCATACTACTGGCTGCAATTTTTATCCTATAATTTATATTATGAGTTTATGATCCCATTTATATTAGTTATATTTCACTGGTTATGTGTCCCAAAGTTGTGCTCTTTCTTGGTGTTTTCTGAACTCTAAATGTTTCTAAATGGGATGCACAGAAGTTTATTTGTTGTGTTACCTTACACCTTAGTAGTCCTGAGGAAAGCAGAATAATTCAGGTGTCCTCTATACAGTGCTCCTGTTTGTGTCAGCAGGATGATGTTGCCTGCTGAGTTGTTTGCTTCAGATTCAGCATGTGACCCACTTACCTCCCTCTTAGCAGATCTGTTGTCTAGCATTTACGCAACTGATGCATGCAGTGAGTTGGCTTCTGCCTTGTTTCTGTTGCTTATTTTCCTGGATGTGGTGCTTTGGACTTGTTCTGTTTTGTTGTTTGTTTGTTTTTTTATGACATCCTCAGTTAACAGGATTCACACTTGTAGTTCTACCCGTGGTGATGCCATCTCCAAATTTAAAATGTTTACTAAATTATTAAGAAAAATATTGATATAGTACCAGGCTCAGAAACAAGACCCTGCTGAGTTCCTCAGCTCGTTGTCATAGTAGGAGAGTAGGAACTGTAAGTAACTATCTGCCTTTGATTTCTAATACTCAAATGCAATTTCTGTTGATGATAATTTGCCTAATGTGGGACTTAGATTTCAAAATCCTGGTGAAAAAGACAGAGCCTCCTGTGATCCAGTTTGTTTCTGTTTTCTCTGGCCCTAACACTGGGCACTACTGAAAAGAACCTGGTTAGAATCATAGAACCATAGAATGGCCTAAGTTGAAAAGACCACAAAGATCATTTAGTTTCAACCCCCCTGCTATGTGCAGGGTCACCAACCACCAGACCAGGCTGCCCAGAGCCACATCCAGC
>JAOWBP010053975.1:0-10342 GCA_028571105.1 Tragopan temminckii
CCAGTTAATACTAGACCAGGCTGCCCAGGGCCCCATCCAATCCAGCCTTGAACACCTCCAGGGACGGGGCATCCACAGCCTCTCTGGGCAGCCTGTTCCAGTACCTCACCACTCTATCTGTAAATAATTTCCCCCTGACATTCAACCTAAATCTCCCTTCCCTCAACTTAAAACCACTCCCCCTTGTTCTGTTGTTATCATCCCTTTCAAAGAGTTGATTCCCCTCCTCAATGTAGGCTCCCTTTAGGTACTGAAAGGCAGCAATGAGGTCACCCTGCAGCCTTCTTTTCTCCAGGCTGGACAAGCCCAGCTCCCTCAGCCTGTCTAAAACTAAAAGGCCTGTCTAAAACTAAAAGCCTTTTAGTTGCTTTTGTTCATTATGCCCATTCAAAATGTTTCTAATATACAATCTACTTCTTCCCTGTTTTAGTCCGAAACAACCTGAAAACGCTGCATCAGACCTCTGGACATGAGCTGCAAAAAGATTTACTGATGCTGATTGACTTAGGAAAGAGAGGTCAGCTCAAACTCACTGCAGAGAAACAGAAAGAGTTATGTATAGGTGAGAGAAACAGTCCTTACACTTACAGTGATGCTGTCTGAAGCATAGACTAATGCCCTGCAAAAGGGTCTTTGAGGCAGGAGAGGCCTATAAAAATGTCAGCTCAGACCTTGGCAGTCGCTAAAAGCTAAACAGGAAATTAGTAACTACTGGAAAAGTAGGAGAACAAAGCTGAGATATCTCAGTACCTCTGCACACAGCTGGGTTATCCCATCTCCTTAAACACTGTTTGCAATCTTCATCTCCTCCCATTTGGAAAGGGGAATAGCAAAATGGGAAAAAGTTGGAAGGACGGTGAAGCTCCCTAGAGGTGGGGAGCAGCACAAAAGGAAGAACTCTTGTTTGGGAAGTGCATGCAGCTATGTGCTTTGACTGTTTTTATGTTCTTTTTAAGTTTTCCATTACTACTACTTTCCATTACTATTAGATAGAAAAACAAACCTCTTAGATCTCAAATGTGATCCAATACCATCATCTTCTTTTATATTTTCTATCTTCTTTTGATTAACTTGATGGTGAGACAATGCTCAAAGCACCGTACCATCGTGTTCTATTTAGTTACGCTAGTGTAAAGAAAATAAATAACGTGAATACTGTAGTGTACATTGGGAATTTGCTGATTGCCACTGGCTTAGTTTTAAATATTTGAAATGAAGTGATGAAGAAACTGTATTGCCATCCTTGACCCATGTGTTTTTATTTTTTTGTGAAATCAGCAAATCTTTTTGTAAGAGCCCCCAGTTGGCAGAAATCAGGTACACAGTGTAATTCCTACAGGTCCCAGTTGCACCAAGTTTCCATTCCTCTGGAATCCACAAATAGGAGGAATCAGAGGAGAGAGAAAGAAATTTCATGCTGAAGAATTATGAAATGCAGTGCTGGTAAAAGAAAGTTCTTCCAAAGCTTCATTAGGCACAGCTTTGTTTGCGCTCTGAAACAAGAATATTTATAGTCCATGTACTTCTGGTTATAGGTACTTAAAATTTTTTTCCTCCCCTGCTCCCAATCAGAGTCTGTTACCAGCATAATTAATAAAATCAGACGGATTTATTGGTCTCCTCCCAATTAGGCTTGTGCAAGCACATGTGACGGCTTAACAGCTTTTGACACTCTGGTGAACAGTGGCTAAGTGATGACAGAAAGAATTCAACTGACAGGTACATATGGATGGGCCAATTCCCTGACATGGAGGCAATTAATCAGAGGACAAAGCAGACAGATCAGACCATCCTCCTGTGGCACACCTCTGCTTTCCCTTACAAATGCATCAATACGTATGTGTGCACATTTAAATTCTCAATCTTATCATTGTCACTATTTGTTTTGCACTGACTTAGACTGGAAAACTCAGTTTGAAATATTTTTTTCTGCTAACAGCATCCTGCTTTTCTGAGAAAATTGGATAAAAAAGGCCTACTTTCCTAAAAAAATCAGAAGCAGCAGAAAGTAAGCGTAGGCAGAAGAGTCTCCAAGCTGACACGTAGGTGAGAAGGGCAAATCAGACCCCAGCATACAGCAGCACTGTGCTTGAAGGGCTCCTCAGCACAGATTCAGGAGGCAACCCTTCTTTCGGAGGACCAGGCATTGAAATTAATATAGAAAACTGAAGATGTTTCCTCTGTGAGCTTTGCCTTACAAACACAGACTACAGCTAACAGTTTTATTTCCCTTCCTCTCCTGCTCCTCCAAGGAGAGAAAAGGTTGCTGTGAAGCTCTGGCAGTCCCCAACTAACCTTAAAAGACATTAGGTCTGGGCTTTCTGTAGCAGACCCTGTCTGAAGACTTTCCTGAGTGCAGCATCATCTGTACTGGGGCAAATTTAAGGATGTAAATAAGAGACTGTCCTTCATGGCCACCATTTGGCTCCATTGGCTGTTCAGTTGCATTTCAGCTGGCTGATGTGAGGGGAGGTGGTAGGAAGCTACAGGGCAAAGCCAGTGCTTCACTGGGGCAGCATGCTGGGCTGCTAGCTGGAGTTTAACATTTAAGGGAGCCTTTATGACTTTTTAACATACCCTTGGAGCTGCATGGTGGAGATCAAGGGCCCACAATCAACTCCCTGCTGGATGCTTTTCCCACTTCAATTCACATAAATTGTTCAAAGGAGAGACAGCCTTTATGTTTAAAGATGAATCTGGACAGACCTCTCTTGGTGTTTTAATAATTAAAGGTTGTGTTTACAGAGCCGGCGTAGGGAAAGTTGTTTCTTATGTCATGCTGTTCTTTTAATTTCATGGGAGAAGAAGAGTGAACAACAATAATTACACTTTCATTGCTCTGGAGAGTGATTAGAGCGTGAATGTCAACTTTGCAGATTATATCATAATCCTGACAATAACTTTGGCCTTTGGTGCTTATTCCTGGTGATAACATCTCATGATATCTGTGTTTTAACTGCAGATGGTGCTGGAGGACACACACTGACTTCAGCCAGCTGCAAATTAATGAAACTGCAGGTGAGATAACCCAGCAAAGAAAAAAAAAAAACCCTCAATTTCATAGGTTTTAAGATTTGGGCAGAAGAAAAACACGGAGAATGATGTCTCACCCCTCTGTTTGCTTCTAACTATGTGATAATTATTGAAGAAAGCAATTATTGCAATTACACTTTCATTTTCAAAGCCAAGATGATCTCAGAGGGGCAAAAAAAAGAAAAACAAAAAATAGATGTGATGTTTTTGCTTACTACAAGGTAAAGAACCATAAAATACTGCAGAAATAGAACTTCAATTTTTGGCATTGTTATAGTGATGAATCAACTCACATAGCAAAAAAAAATACCCTTCGCCTTTCAGTATTTGTGGTATTACATTATGTGGAAGAGTAGCAAAATAAAACAATTCCAGGAAATATAATGTTATGATGATGAAAGAGCTGGTGGAAATAAATTTGTTACAGAGATGGAACTTTACAATGTGCTTCAGATAACATTGTAGGGGGGAAAAAAAAAAGATGCATAGAACTTCAAGTACAAAGTCAGGTTAAAATATTATTCAGCATGAAATTTGATACATCCTCACACTTGAGAACCGTAACTAACAGGAAATATGTAGTGAGTGGTTCACTGGAATTCATACAACTGGGTTTGTATTCATCTGTACTCTTGTAAAACACTGAGAGTTCCAATGCAGTAAAAGGTGGTGGAAAAGGATGTATTCGCCTCCAGGTTCAGGGGTGCCGTGTGAATATAATAAAGCAATAGATTGGAAAAATAAGAAATAAAAAGTAAAATAAATATCTGTAATATTTGTATAGAGGGTGATCAGTGCTCTTAACTTGTGAGATATTTATTGTTTTATTAGCACCAAAATAACATAATAGTGACAGATTGGCAAGTAAATAGAGCAGTTATAATGGAGTACTTTGACACAAGCCATTATACAGCGATGTCTTGAAAAATACATTCTTTGATTTAGTTCATGATATGGGACGATGCAAAAAGTGCAAAGATGAGTGAGTTGCAAGTAATCAGATTTTAAATGTAAAAACAGTTTGATTTTAGATAAAGAGAAAAAATCAGAGAAATACACAAGAACAGAATAATAAAAGGAATTCTGAAAGCAGTGACTATAGATTTGCTCAGGAACCTTTTGAAATGTCATCGTTTTTTACTTACGCCAAACAACTACACACAGAACTGCTATCAATGGCTTGAACATCTTCATTTCACTATGCAAGTGTTGAACATCCATTTCTGGGCTGCCCAGTTCAAGAAAGCAGGGAATTACTGGAGAAAGTCCAGAGGAGAACCACAAAGATGATAAGGAGCCTGGAGCATCTCCCTTATGGGGAAAGGCTGAGCAAGCTGGGGTTGTTCAGTGTGAAAAGAGGAGACTGAGAGGGGATCTTATCAGTGCTTATAAGTATCTAAAGAGTGGGTTGGGGCAAGGCTCTTTTTGGTGGTACTGAGTGACAGGACAAGAGGCAATGGGCACAAACTGGAACACGGGAAGTTCCATACAAATATGAGGAAAAACTTATTTACTGTGAGGGTGACAGAGCACTGAAAGAAGCTGCCCAGAGAGGTTGTGGAGTTTCCTTCTCTGAAGATTTTCAAAACCCACCTGCATACTTTCCTGTGCAACCTACTGTAGGAAACCTGCCTTAGCAGGGGGTTGGTCCTTTCCAAACCCTACAATTCTGTAATTCTGTGAGTTTAGGTCATGTGACCCTCCAAGAATAGGCAGGAATTTAAGAGGTTGTAGTTCAGCAGTTCCAGAACATGTACCTAATTCTTTTACTTACATAAGGAGAGGTTCTACAGCACTGTAATCCTCAAAGTCTTTGTCTAGGGAGATTGGTTTGAATAACCCATTTACTCATGGAGGTGATGTTGGGCAGCACTAAAGGACAAAGCACAACTGTGGAGAAGTACAGCAGTATCTCAAACATTTGCAGTACAGGCTAGAGAGCAGCTACTCATTTGAGGGGTGATGCGTTTGTGGGCTAGACAGTAAGATTTGACCTTGCTGTTGAGGGAGGATGGGACTTCCTCTTTTTTCCCCATTGCAGATCATATGTGTGAGCCATGTTTTAGTCTGTGTTAAAGACTTGACCTTGTTGAATCTCATTAGGTTCTCATGGCCCCATTTTTCAAGATTGTCTAAGTCACTCTGGATGGAGCCCTTTCCTCTGATTGTATTGACTCCACCACACAGCTTGGTATCATCAGCAAATCTGCTGAGTGTGTGCTACATGCCACTATATCATTGATAAAGATATTAAAGAGCACCGGTCCCAAGACAGAACCCTGGGAGACACCATTCATCACCAGCCTTCATCTGGACGTAGAGCCATTGACCACAACTCTCTGGCTATGATGATCCAGTCAATTCATTATCTACTGAATAGTCAAGCTATCAAATCCATATGTCTCCAGGATGTAGTGGGGAACCATGTCAAAGGCCTTGCAGAAGTCCAGGTAGACAGCATTGCCTAGACAGAGTTGCCCTTCCTTTGTCCACTGATGTTTCACTCCACTGTCAAAGGTCGCCAGATAGGTCAGGCACAGTCTGTGCTTGGTGAAGCTATAATGACACAAGAACAATGTTTCATAGTCCTTCAGCATGGTACATCTATGACATGACAAGACTGTATGAGATGTGGCGAGTAGCTGATTTGAGAGCGGTTCTGAGGTTACTAGGCCTTCTAGGGCAGTGTTTATTGACTGACAGTCAATACAATTTATTGACAGTTAGGTTTCACCCATGTTGTGAGAAGCATCATCCTTAGCACATTAAACCCTCAATAAACCAGCTCCAGAAAAATAATCTGGGCTTTCTTTTTGGGAGAACTGACTGATGTGGTCCAAAACAATCATGGAGACTGCTAACAGCTCTGCATCCCCATGCCAGTTCTTTCCTGCCCTCATTCATTGATGTTGGTGCAACCATAGTCTACTTGGTGTTTTTTATTATCATTCCTAGTCCCCTGTGATACTCAATACAGGAGAAGTACAGTGGTTACTATGAAATTCAATTGAAATTTTAACTGATTTTTTTCAAATAATTTCAACAGAGGTTTTCAGTTTACAGCAAAAGCCCAAGGTCTTTTTCAGATTTGGTATTTAACAACTGAATTTGGTAGAAATCTTACTATCTTGAATCATTCTTAAACTTCTTCAACAACATCTTGTATTTTAAAATTGAATATATTTAAAGCATGGGTCACTTGTTAATGCTCCAACAGGTCTGGATTCTCAAGAATTCCTCACTATGGAAATAAAAAGGATGTTATAATACTGAGAAGAGAGGGACGATTTGTTTAGTTACTATAGAGACTGAGTCTGCACTAATGAGAACAAGGAAGCAATTTCTGAGGCAAGAATATAACTTGAAGTTCAAATCACTCTTTGTCATATGTGGCTGAAAATTCGAGGTCCAGTTTCATGCTGTGCATTATTGAACACATGTGGATTTGCGGTGCTGTCCCATGCAGCCTTCCAGGCATACAATTCATTCTTCCCTCTGGACAAAAACCCCAGCAGTAGTCATAACTGATTGGAGCCTGTCACATTTCAAATTGAACTCTGAATTTCAATCTGTGACCTTCTCAATCACTTCAGTTTGTTTTTCTGTTTCTTAATTGACTTCACATTTCATGGCAAAATTTGAAAGAAAATGGAGGAGGCAGGGCTCTGCTATTATCATATCACTAGATCAGAGGCCTTTTGGGGCACTGTATTGCATGACTAAAGCTACTGAGGTTTGGTGATGTCGTAAAGCACAGAATGCATGGAGCTCTATTGTGGTATTACGGATCCACAGCTTATTTCATTAAGATCTTAGGATGGAAACTTCACCATTTTTCTGAGATGAGAATGCAACCACAATTGAAAGTAATTTTTGCAGGTAAAGATGCTCAGAAAATTAAAATAAAAATATAAAGCATGAAAACAGAGAGATATTTATCTCCATTTACAGTTATTTCCAGAAAAGACACTGGTTTGCTGTGGACTTTTTGGCCTCTGAGAAGCCGTTTTTACATTTTCAGGCACCTCCTCCTTTGTGTTCGACATTTTCAAGCACCTTTTAGTTCGGTGATGCACAGCCACAGAGAAGACTAAATACTCATCACTGACCTGAAAATGTGAGGTGATGCTATCAAAATGTGAGCTATTTTCCTGAATCAGTCTCCTTGGTTATGAAATAATAAACTTGTGTTCTTTCTCACTCACTTGTTTCTGAAGTCCAGAGGAAGCTATCTTATCTTTACACAAAATGCTTTTGCATTGGACAGCTTCCAGAGCAAACAACAAAAGTGATCAGTCTTTGGAAACATGATGGATACAGGCACCATGCAAGAATTAGGATTATTTAAAGAAGAAAAGACTGAGAGAAGAATTTATAACAGTCTTCTAAACAAATACTTGCTGAAAAGGTAAATGAAATAAACTTTTTGTCAGCTGACATTAGGACAAGAGGGAATGGGCTTAACCTTTGACAAGAGATATTTAGGTTAGATATTAGGAAAAGCTTCAAACTAGGAAAGGGAAGCAATGGACAAGATTGGCTAAGGAGGAAGAAGAGCACCTATTACTAGAGGGTTGTTGAATGGGTTCATCAAGTATCTCCCAGAGATGGTTGACATGTAACTGATCTCATTGGGCACCAAGATAGATTAGATATCTCTTCATATCCTTTCTGGCTGCACTTCATGTGATTCTATAGAGAAGAAAATTGCAAATTCTTTCAGTAAGCTTAATCACCATATGAAGATGTCTGAGATGTATACTTAACTTGTCTAACACCAGCAAGCTGAAACAGTCATGCAGTTGCATGAACCTTTATTTCTGTTCTTGTTTCCTTTACATTCCTGATTCAGATTTTCTATATACTGTACTCAACCTGTTAAGGATCCAAAGTGCCTGTTCTGCACTTTATAGTACATTTTGATTGGAACTGCATTAAGTTTTTTTCTTAACACTGGTTTTCACTACATAAATGAAATATTCCTACAGTCTTTGATATTTTTGATACTCTGGTTCATTAATCTACTTTTTACTCATTCATTTCCTAGCCCAAGTGCAATTTAAAAAGAGAAGATATTTTTTATGTTACTTCATCATTAGTGTTTCCTAGCAACACAATGTCCTCTCAAGCAAACCCTGATCATTTCCACAAAATCCCCATCATCTCTCTCTGGAGTTATAATCAGGCTTTCAGGAAAAAAAAAAAAGAATTCAAGTTATTTCCTCATTCTACCCACTAGCTCAAGTCTTCTAGAAACATATTATTTGAAATCATACACAAAATAAATATGTAGATTGTTGATCCTTTAATAAAAGAGAAAATTAAAGAAGATTAAAGAAGAACTCCTGACAACAAACTGAGAATTTCAGTTCAGTAGACTACACCTCAACTATCCACAACACTGCATAGGAATGCTTATAAATCATTAACAAACCATAGGGACCTAAGAAAGGGATTTTTTAGAGTGAGCTTGAGGATAAAATCTCTTAAATCGTACGTCAGGATATGTGAAGCTCATGTAACACTGTGGATTATCAGGCTGATGTAGCAGTGCATATGTCACCAACTAAGATCTAGGGGCTGTTTCTCCAGCCACAGGATTCAGGAATATTCTCTACTACTCAGTGGGGTTTCTTTGCAGTCCGAAGCTCCTCTTCAAGTTGTACTTTGTGGGATGCACTCTGTTAAGGGATGTATGAAGGTACAACATCTGTCTGATGATGCAGACATATGTAAAGAGGACTACTGGATTAAAACACACTGAAGAGTGTGCTGTCTAACTCTGACTGTAACTGGCAGGCCTCCCTTTATCTCTGCTCGACAGACACTTTTGTTGATGTCCCTCTCTGAGGCCAGAAAACTGACAGAGAAGCAAAGGAGATGAGTGAAGCACTGGAACAGGAAAAGAAATGGTGTCTATGAAGAGGTAGTTCACTGCTGAGTGTAACGCTGGGCTGACAGATAGTTCCTGGTGCTCTCCAAAGGTTGTCTCAGGAGAGGGAGAAGAAGAGGAAGTATCAGACATGGAGGTTGGTGGCCCTGCATGTGGCAGGGAGGTTGAAGCTTGATGATCCTTGAGGTCCCTTCCAATCCAAGCCATTCTTTGATTCTATGATAAGGAATGGGAGCAGGATATCAGAACCACTGTAAGTCCCTGAGGCTTCCTGCTCTGTCTCTGCGAAGACTCTCCCATGGCAAAGGCAGGCAGTGTTGTCATCAGCAGTAATGGGAAATCACCGGGGAGTAGAAGATGAAGCCTTGCTTACACAGAGTGGACTCACTGGCCTTCAAAACAGTATGAAAATTATCTTTTCTCAGATCCTAGAGAAGGATTAAAGGAGGTAAGGTAGTGCTTCATGGGGAAAAGGAGAAAGGAACCTAAGTTTACATCTAATGGGGCACGGAAAGTGTGTAAGTTTTTCTAGTTTAAGGCTGAATTTGGATGATTGCTTCAGCCAAAAATATACAAGAGAAACACATTTGTGTGAAGAGACATTGTCTTCTATCAGAGCAATGGATACAGCCGGAACAAAAGAAGAGGCAAGGCTCTTCTACCTGGAATTTTGTCTATTGTTTTCCAACCCTATTGACCGGCCTATCATATGATCCCCATGGTCACAGCTCCAGAGAATTTCACAACATCTGAATATTTTCTGGATTATTGATGGATGAATATGGATGCCACAGTGACAAACCCGTCTTTCCCATCACACTTCTGATGAAGAGCAGAGAGGTTTGCAGCCATCACACCTATTGCATGCCACTAAAAGATTCAAAACATTTGGACTGAGGAATGTTTTGGACAAAGGAAAGTTTACTAAGGCTGGACAACCATGTTTTAAAGTTTTGGAAGCCTCTTGCCTTTATAAATAAAACTGTCATAAACCAGTAGATAGGCTCTGGACATTGAAGTAACTCATGTTCTTCACCTGCCCCTGAGGCTTTTTTTCCCTTTTCCATTGAATTTTAGCTTTAAACATTTTTAGCGCATGAAATACACTTCAGTATATTCCACTGGGTAGTGAAATTCAATCTACCCTAAAGTCTGGAAGGCAAATATATTTGTAATCAGTTCATTTTCTGAAGTACTTCTTTTTGCATGTGTTGTTTTCTTTTCTTTGTTTGTTTTCTGGCTTGTTACTAAAATGAATGCGTGGTTCTTAATTACAGGTTTATTTCCTGATTTAATTGCTGTTGTTTGAACAATATTTTTCTGGATGTACACCTCCTACAAAGATCACAGAATCACAGAATCACAGAATTGTAGGGGTTGGAAGGGACCTCAGAGATCATCGAGTCCAACCCCCCT
>JAOWBP010053977.1:0-10339 GCA_028571105.1 Tragopan temminckii
AAAACCATTCCCCTTGTCCTATCACCATCCACCCTCACAAACAGCCGTTCCCCCTCCTGTTTATACGCTCCCTTCAAATACTGGAAGGCCACAATGAGGTCTCCCTGCAGCCTTCTCTTCTCCAAGCTAAACAAGTCCAGTTCCCTCAACCTTTCCTCACAGGAGAGCTGCTCCAGCCCTCTGAGCATCTCAGTGCCCTCCTCTGGACCCGTTCCAACAGCTCCACATCCTTCCTGTACTGGGGGCCCCAGGCCTGGATGCAGTACTGCAGATGGGGCCTCACAAGAGCCAAGGAGAAGGGGACAATCACCTCCCCCCTCCCTTCTGGCCACCCCTTCAGTGGTCGTGACTTTGTATGAAATACTGTGAGATCAATGAAAACTCAGTGTCATTATACACATTATACACAGAGTCAGTACGGATGTACAGCTCTGGCTCTCAATCTATGAGCTCCTACAAAGCAGATCTGCTTACATAACAAGCCCAGACAAAATTTCTTTCTTGCACACCTCAGGTCAGTTCTGTAGCATTCACTGCTTTCACCAGTTCACTGTTTGCCAGGTGGTTTATTTCCATTAACACGAGTGATAAAACATCACCTGGCAGGTCAGAATGTAAAGAGCTGCTGCCCATCTCACAGCATCAAATCTAATTTTATGGCAGTTGCATCAGCTCAAAAGACATTTCCCTGCTTTCCCCGATTCAAAGGCAACTCGTTATCTATCAAAAACTAATAGCTTGAGCTATCCAAGAACATCTGTTTGCACTTTCATTACCCTGCAACAAAGCAGAGAAAGCAGTTCATGCTGTCTCACCATACAGCAGAAGCATTTTACCCAACCACTTTCCTCCTTGATTGGTTTGCCCACATCTGTTCACTGATCAGATAGAGAAGCACTCCTCAGACCTTTGTCCCCAGCATTCTGACTGATGCCTTAATTCCTTCAGTCTAAACACCCAATCTGGATCATCAGAAGTCTGGGAAAGTATAAAGGAAAATCTGTACGTTCAAAATCATAATTCCTCTTTTCTAAGAGGGAAAAATGTTGCAAGCCATTTGCTGCAAGGTCAGAAACGTTTCCAAGCCTCAGCCAACAACTCCAGCTCTTAGTTTTTGCATATGGACTACCAATATCCCTCTGACACCCTACACAAAGACTTCCTGATTCCTAAGAGCAGATCTTACTGTCACAAAGGTGCACCACCAGAAGCAGTCTAAGGGCTGGATGCAGCCAAGGCATTACTCACCTGTTTTACATTGTATCCTGCTTTTGCACTAGTTTCAATGAACATTACATTCAGCTCTTTGGCTTTTCTTTCTCCTTCCTCAATGGACACTTGCCTGGGGAAGAGAATACAGAATTAGAAAATAAAAACCAAACAGATGGACACCTTGAAAATAAACACTATTGTCTTTAACCCCAGGAAATGATTCCTACATTACAGTCTCAAGGCATTCAATGGTTTTCCCTGCATACAGCTGCCACAGATTGAGCACAGCTGTACAGCACGATAACCACAACAGCACACCTGGCTCCAAAGCAAAGCAGCTGAATGGACCAATGAGGCTCCTTCAAGTCCCTGTCCAGGAAGCTGTGTTTTTATGCTTCAAGAAGTAGCAACTGAAAGATTTTAATACCCAGTAACAATCTTCAACTTGCAGACTACAGAAGGACCACATGTAACCATCTCATACCGAAAGGTTTCTGCTGTTCACCCCCATCTAGTTATCCCACTCACTAAGCAGTCTGCCACAGCTGAAACTGGAGAGGACTTTGGATCAAGAGCTTCTAGATAAAAATCATGAAGCATCTCATGTGAGAGAACAATTCCTAATGGGATGTTATAAATCTGAACTAAGGGGCACGAGTGAAGCTATTCTGAGAAAACAGGGATGTCCATCAGATACAGAACACTTCCATGTTGTGCTTTTGCTTTGCATTCTTATGACTCCTTACTCAGTGTTAGCAATACCATAAACCCAGAATAAGAGTGCACACAGCAAAAGCTGAAGCTGCATATCTTCTAATAAAAAGAAGTTTGCCAACTTATGCAAACACCTTGTAGAGTTCTAAAGGGGAGGATGACTTGCACCCATCATTTGTATCCCAGTGATTGAGTAGCCGTGCTGTAAACCTGGGCTTGCCCAAAAGAGAGAAGTTTAAAAACCAAGACCTCTCAAGACACAGGCAGCATTTTAGAAGGAAATACGAACGTTCCTTTTAAAAGGAGCAAAAGCCCAAGAAAAGCACCTGAAGTTGAACTGTTCCTCCGTACCTTTTATCTGCTAGATCTGTTTTATTTCCCACCAGCATAATGATGACATCGCTGCCCCGTTCCGTTCTGACATCGTCGATCCATTTTGTTGTTTGCTGGAACGAGTTGACATCTAACAGAAAACAGTGGAGAGGGCTATCACTGCAGAGCTTCATCACGCATCGCAGGTAACACAGCTGGAGGTCTCAAATAGAAGCTTCTTATTTCTGGAATCGGACTAATAGGGCGATGAAGAACCAGCAAGCGAAACCCCAAAGTGCCCCACACTGAAGTGCATGAAAGCTACAGCACTAACTTCACCTGGGCTGCTACTTCACTCCCTGCATTGGAATTCACCTCTAGATACAGAGGTGGCAGCTTCTGGGCAGCCTGGGCTGGTATGAAAGGTGGAGGTTGGTGGCCCTGCCTGCAGCGGGGGGTTGAAGCTTCATGACCCTCAAGGGTCCCTCCCAACCCAAGCCATTCTGTGATTCTGTGACTCTGTGACACAGAATTTGCTTTGGGCAGTGTCCAAAACGAGAAGACTGATGGCTCTTTTAGACCAGTCCCCGTGTTGTTTAGTTGAACAAAAATTCAGTGTGGGGAATGGGGATCAGTGTGACACTGCCCATCATTCTGCACTGCTCATCTACTGCAGGAGGGCCCCACGGCTTCTGCACTTCTCAGAAGTATTCTGAGCTCTGTGCTTTTGCACAGCTTAAGCACTTTTTATTTGCTAGGTTTAGGATTTTCCCTCAGAAATATCAGGGCTATATAAATACCAGCAACTCGTTTATTGCTGAAGGGTTCCCAGCAGTTTCCTGATCATCTGCATGGAACAAGCAATACAAATTTCATACATCCACAGGTGTTCTTCCTTAATGTGACACTCTTAAAAGCCAAAATAGAAGGAATTTAGGAGGCTACCCTGACCTAATGAGCCTGTGGACGAGAAGCTGCATCCCGTAAGGAGAAAGGAGTTGCACAGAAGCTCCCCTGGAGCTCTGCCTTTACCAGCAAGCTGAGGAGCTGCCTCAGTCATTTTTGGTACTCAGCAAATGGGGCTCTGCCGCAGTTCTCGACAGCCATTGATTTTTTTTTTAATGGCTTCTACTGCATAGTAATATATTGTGTGCCAGACAGACAAGGCTTGATCACTTGCCAGTGTCTTAATTTGTCTCTCTGCTATTCAGTAATATTGAATTTGCTAGGTCGGTAAAAGAATAATTCAAGGTTCACAGCTAACCTGTAATTTTAGCTCAAATGAAAGTGCTATTTGTAACAATTAAAGATTTCACAGGTAAATTCCTTATTCCTGCTGTAATCTCCTAGTATTTATAAAGCAAAGGACAAGCTCTTTAGAACTGGTATCGATTTGGGCCACTGCTCTCAGTCAGTTCAGCCCCAGAACTGAGAATGTCTGAAGGTTTAGTTCTTCCAAAGCAAAATTCTGCTCTTGGCAAACAGGGAATGCTGTGAGTTTGGGCTCTCTGAAACGGGGGGAGGGACAGGAGGAGAAGAGTTGAAAAAAGCACTAACATTTTAGTTCACAAAAATGTACATACCTTAGTAGGAAATGAAAGAGCAATTGTTAAAGGAGAAGGGCGTAGTGGTAAGTTGCATATATTGCACAGTGTGAAAGTGACTGATTGAAATGAAAATGTGATGTTAATGCAGTTCCCCCCCAGCCCATGCCCAAACCTTGGTGGTGGTGGGAGGGCAAATGGAGTGAAGCAAGCTACAGCTATCAGTGCAATGTCTAATTTGAGAATTCAGCTATCTATGAACATGATTCAGGTGTTTGAGACCAGAAGTTATCGGTGATACTGTGACCAAAAAGCAGATGGAGGAGGGCAAAGTGCAACAAGACCAGCCAGGACTCAAGACTTCAGGAAATGTGATAGGAAAGGGTTACAAAATGATGGAGTTGATCAGACAGTCGATACATTGCAATAGCAGTGATCAAGTGGCTAGCTTAAAACTGGACTAGGGTAAAAGAAAACAATTTTTCCATGCCAGAATGAAGAACAAGCACGTGATTGTGATAGGACATGCAAAGCTAGGCTAAAGGATGAAAGGGGCAGAGTATTAGAAATGCAGAATTCCCCCCACTCACTTGTGATATCATAAACAACAACTGCAACAGTGGAGTCACGAATGTAGCTAGGAATCAAGCTCCTGAACCGTTCTTGACCTGCTGTGTCCCATAATTGCAACCGTACCTAACAAAATCAGTCAAACAAGCAAGAAAAATAAGAAAAAAGGTCAAACCCAGTGCAATATACCTACTTGTGATATCGTAAACTACTACAGCAGCAGCAGAGTCACGGATGTAACTGGGAATGAGGCTACGGAAACGTTCCTGACCCGCAGTATCCCACAGCTGCAACCTGATCTGTGGGTGGGAGAAAATTAAAAAAGCCAAACTGCTACTAAAAATAAAAAGAGTAAAGAATTGTCACTTTTTGAAAAAGCTAAAGAAAAATATAAACTCATGCAGGAGGTGACTGGGGACTGGGAGCAGCAGCGAACTGTCCTCTCCTTTATAGCAATCTCTCCCAAGCACCTGCGGAAGCCAAGCTGGTGTACGTGCACCTATCTCAGCCCTTTCTGCTGTCTTTTCTTTGTAAAAATGCTGTCTTTCCAGAAGGAGAGAAATAGAAGTGCTCAGCTGGTGGAAGAATGCTGTACTTCTAAGGGAAAAACCACCAGCTGCTGTCAAAGCACTGGAGAAGCTACTGGTGTGAATGTTTCAGGAAGGATAAAACGCTGGTTATCACTGTATCAGGTTTTAGACTTTAAAGTACCATGCACACAGGTGAGGTTTAATGTCTCTTACCATCAAGGCTCTGAAAGGAAAGGCAGGATGTACCAAAAGCAACACATATGGAAAGATGTGCAAGGGCCAGTTTTGCTATGGAAACAATACCTCATCCCTCGAACACTTTCAGTGCAATCACATTTGCTGTGGGTTTATACAACACCATGCTTATGCAGCACTGAACAACCTGCTCCTGCAAACAGCTCAGCGGCTGAATTTCTTAACGAAGAATCTGAACTAATTTTAAACCACAGGCTTGCTTCCAGAGAGCAGTGATTTCATTTCAGGAACCAGAGCTGCACCAAGCTAAGCAACCAGCACCATGTGTGGGTTCCTGCTGGAGGTAACACTGAGCTGGCTGATAGGTTATAGGGAGCTAGTTAAGAACTGACAACACTTGGCAATCTGTACTTTATCCCTCAAAAACAGAATGGCTTTACTGTGGCTCCCTTCCCCAAACTCCTACCCTCATGCACCCCTCTCTCAAACTATCCCTCTGAGTTTTCTCCAATAAGGATGCCAACACAGCACCTCTGCCACTCACAAAATGGCCCTCAGGAGCCAAATGGTGATTTCCCACTTCCCCAGGCAGGGAAGGGAGTTTTTCCCACAGCACCTGTCAGGCTGGAAGCAGCCAGGAGATGAGGGCTGAGGCTGTACTTCCAAGTGATGTCAGAACTGTGCACCATCACAACAGATGCTGATCCTCATTCCTACTGCACAGAGAGAACAAAAATCTTACTCACTGTTCGATCCTCCAAATACATGGTTTTCGATAAGAAGTCAATGCCAATTGTTGCCTGCAGGAAAAGAAAGAAAGAATCAAGAACATTTCAAATCAAACACCCAAACAACTGCATTGGCTGTCAGGGTTAACATTACTGCCACAACTGCAGCAGATCTGAAAGAAAAATACATTGGGTTTTCTTACTAGGACAAAGAACTACAAGCTCTACAATTCAATGAGACGTTCCCTGGATAGAAACCACAACCAGCACAGAATCTTAAAGCTCAAGAAGTTGTTAACCTTCATCTCAGTTTATGCTCACTGACAACCCATAAAGTCATACAGGTATCAGCAAGGACTTCTGTGCACAGAAGGCCACAACCTACGTTAGCATCCATCAGCAGAATCACAGATCTTCACTTTGAGCCTTTTTCCTTAAGGCTAAGGTGGACAGCTTCACTTCTGCTGCAGCACAACAGCACATGCATGCACACAGCCCAGCAACCACTGAGGTTCAGCTAATGCTAAAGCTCAGCTCAGCACGACTGCATCCGAATTGCTGGACACCAGTGGGAGCTTTGTGCAGAATACCCTCACGTGTTTAAGGAAAGAGGAAAGCACCACTGAGTGCCATCAAGAACTGCTTCTTAAAGACCTTCACCCCATTTTTCAGGGCTGTATTGAGGGAGTGAATCCGAGCCCTATCAGTTTGGTTGCATTAGGGACACAACCAAGGCAATCTGCTCAGGCTATGGGGCTGCCCAGGGCTCAGCAGCACACTGAGTACCTCAAGCAGCTGCACCCTCAGCAGAGCCTTCGTGATGACCCAAATAAATGGATTTAAAGGAGAAAGGGAAAGATAACAGGGCAAAGAAGCGTGCTGCTTCTTCCCTGCTCTCCCATGCTGTAGCAGGTACTTCTACTGGAGAGCCTGTTCTACTGTAATGATCTACATCGTGAGACTTCCATTATGCCCTCACTAATAATTAATGTATTGTATTCTGCCAGATAATTTAGGTGGTAAGAATAGAGAATAGAGCCAGCCAGCCTGCCTCAGAGTAATATATGAAAACCAGCTGCAAATTAAGAAAAAAACAGATCTGAATTTTCATTTGCAGCTACACATTACCCACAAGAAAGCAAGCTTACTTAGCTGGATCAGGAGAGCGCTTTTAAGAATCAGAGATCCATACACAAATGATAAAAACTGGTGGATCCCAACGTGGCCACCCAGTGATTTTCACCTGTCATCGTGGACTGTGACTGTGAGAGAAATGATACTGACAGATGGGTATGAGAAGCCATCAAAACTTGATGTGATAACATGCTTCCCTCCTGCCTTCATCTTCTATCATTTGGGTAAAGAGTAACTCTCCGAAGGTTGCACCAAAGATGCTTCTGCTTCCTCTTGTGTCTATTTGATTCACCTCTGCAGAAGAAAAGCTACAGAAGCCCTAAGATCTTACCCAGATATGCTCAGGATCCCATGCTGGATGACAAGCTTTCAGCTCCTCTGAGCTCTCAGAGCTGGCTTATCAGCTGCACAGCCTGAGACCTGCTCAGCTGCTCCTGCAGGAGTCCTGGAGCTTCACTCTCCTCATGCTCACAACATGGGAGGTGCAGCACAAAGGCCAGGCACAAAACTTATTTTAGATCTTGGCAATGAAAATATTTAAGGATCACACATTGTAACTTACAGCCAAGTGTGTCTGTCCACCTGTACTGTGCTGACCCTACCACAAGGATACAGAGAAGCAGCAGCAGCAGATGGCGAGGGGGGGATTCAGGAACTCTGTATCCCAGACTTTAACTAAAATAAGTAAGCTAAAAACAACCACTTTGTCACAGTTCTGACAAAAAGGAGGAGAAAAGCGCAGGGAATCTTCACAGATCAGCTGTACAGAACTCAATGCCATCCTCCCTGCTCTTCCTCCAAGAGGCTGAAGCTGAAGGGAAGCGTGGTTTGTAATTTTCCTCTTGCATAACACACAGAGTCTTCCTGTTTGCCAACGTTGCTCCTTCATTATGCATCACACTCAGTGCTACAGAACAAGGAAAACCTCTCCCAGCACATCCACAGAGAGGAATCACTGCTCGTGAAACAGACAGCACTGTTTTATTCCAGGTGTTTGGGTTTGACACAGTATTGCAGGTTCTTGGTCTGTTCACAAATGCTGCTTTCATGAAAACAGCTTTTTAATAAGCTACATGGGCAGAGGCTGAATTCCTCTTATCAAGCAGCAAGCAAAAAAAAAAAAAAAAAAAAGGAATGTACAGCACAGATTCTCCCAAACCGCACCTTTCTATTTTTACCAGCTGAACACCACAAGCCCTGCTCAAATGATAGGTTGTGGCAGCTCTCAGAAAACATGCATTCAAAATTCATCTGAAATGTCCAGAAAGAGCAAATCATTCAGCAGCTGAGCTCCAGCTGCAGCTAACCACGTACACGCTTTGACACACAGTGCCATGCACGTACTTGGCTTTGAGAGGTCTCTATCAAACCCTGGGAATCAAGGAAGGTATATTCTGCCTTGGCATTACATGTCATTTGATTTTGGCCAGTTCTTATGACTAATTCCCTCTTCCAGCTGTGTCAAAATAGGGCGTGCTTCCCTGTATTTCAGGAAAATGGGGGTCTCTGGATGAATGACACCACACCAAGTACATTAACACACAAAACAAGCACGCATCGCTGACAACTAAATTGAAGCTATCTTCTAAACCCTTAAGATTCCTCACTGGTTTAAGGCCCACTCATTCATTTCGTAATCATTTTCTATGTAATGTTAGACCAGCTTCCCGTTCAGACTGCTATGCTATCATAAAGCACCGAGGGCCAAACCTCCTCGAACAGAACTAGGACGCAGACTCTGGAGAGAGAAGGAGCAGACCTGAAAGAAAAACACTGTGGGGAGGGAAAAAAAAGAAGCAGATTAAATAAAAGGATGGCATTCACATGTCCATGTAATTACAGCGGGTAGGATTTGAAAGGATGTTTGCTCCCGTGGGAGCAATGATGTGTACTCTAGCCCTCCTGCACCACAGAAGCTTTGCTTCTCCTATCATTAAGTGAGAACTCGCATCTCATTGTGACCAACTCACAGAGCAGCAATGTGGAATCACTGATGAGGCAGGAAGGGAATCGTTAACGGGGAAAGAGATTTAATCAAGAGATACTTGGATAGACATTAAGCAACAGAAGAATCACAGCTTTTTTTGTATTTTTTTCCCAATTACCTTCTCCTCCCACCTCCCTAAACAACCCTTCACATTTGTCAGGGAACAGATTTTCTCAGTTCAGCGAATGCAGAACATCACCAAGCACAACCAAGTTGTGAAGCATGTTGTGGCTTAGAGAAGACCCACTTTAGTTTATGAAACTGAATTGCTTTTGTAGCTTGCCACCTTTTCAGGCTCATCCTACAGTGTGGGAGTGGATAACAATGACTGTTCCCCTGGCATTTAGGAAGCCTGCACAGCATCCTAAAGCACTCAGAGCCTACAGCTCAGCTTTCTGCCTCTTCTTTTTCAAGGAACAGAGTGCCTACTCTGTTCTCCATGAGATCTGCAATGGTCTGGTAGCAAACGGTGAAAAACCTGGCAGACTTACAGCTGCTGTCACTTATGTGTACCTAAGAGGTCTATCCTTTATAACTACAGCTCATCCTGCTGCGAGCTGCAGATAAGCTATTCCAGCAGACATACACTGAAATGCCATTCTGAAAGGTTATTAAAATATAAAGCTTCAAGATGTAACAGCTAAGAATGTGGTCTGTGTACTATTATCCACCGCAGCCCAATGGATTCTGCCTGCAATGAAGAGGCCTTAGAGAAGACAACAAGAGGGATTCATTTACCTGGTAGGTGTTGTCAAAGCTGTCATACATGAACCTGGTGATCAAGGAAGTCTTCCCCACTACAAGGAGACAAAAATAAAACAACACAGATTAGAGGAACAATTCCAATGCAAGTTTTAAGCAAGTATAGTATGAGAAGACAAGACTGAAGAGCACTAGTGCTGAGATGTTTACCACGTGCCAACAATGCCTGCAACCAGCTTCACCCTTTGACAGTGCACTCACTGCACCTTTCTGCATATGCAGGCTCATAAACTGTTCCAATGCCATTATTGCTGCTGGCTGCAGCTCAGGACCAGTGGATCCAGCTGGCTGTGCAGCAGCAGGAAGGCACTGCAGCATCTGCAGGTGCACCTGGGAGCCAAACACTCAGGCATGGTGCGTTCCACAGGTCTTGCTGCAACACTGCAACTCCTCTAGCTGCAGCTTAGCTTGACCAGGTCAAACCTCAGGTGTGGTAAATTGCATCCAGCTTCTCATTTCATAAGCAGGATCTAGAGAAGCTGTGGATATAGCACCTATAAAGCCATGGATACAGTACCTATAAAGCTGTGGATATGGTACCTACGCTTGCAGAGCCAAGCTCCAGCCAGGTATCAGACTGCCTTGAAGCTCCTGTTAATTGCTTTTTAAGGAAAAAGAAGACAGAGAGCTGTTGGAGAGGGTCCAGAGGAG
>JAOWBP010053978.1:0-10337 GCA_028571105.1 Tragopan temminckii
ATCGAACTAGACGTCCAATCATAATGAATATTTGATCCATGTATTCTTCATAGATTGACAAGATATATGAGCCAAACAAACAACAAAAATCAATAGTTCTGCTTCATTGAAATTGATTCTTCGTGTTGTTTTTTATTATTTCTGGGGATAAGCTCACAATCCGATAAGTTATTATCCTGCTGAAAAAAACACACAAGATATTGCGTAATGGTTTGTGTATCATTTCCATTCATTCATTTTCATTTAATGCTTCCGAAAAAACGAAAGAAAAAACAACACACAAAGATAAACAACAACAAAAGAATAATTTAAATTGATTTTTTCTGTGTGTTTTTGGCATTTATCTCTCCCTTTCTCTCGGTTGTGGCATAATTGAATGAACCACACAACCAAACCAAAACAACTAATGATTGAACGATATGCAAAATAGATTTGAAAAATAAATTCAGCTATAGTGAATCCATATAAAAAATGAATGATGAAACCCGAAATGATATTTTTTTATTGTTTTTGGAACAGTTATTTATTTATCATATTATTGTAGTAGAGTTAGTGAATTATCTTATGAACAATAATAATAACAATGTGATCAATCAGACCGAAACGATATGTCTATAAGAAAATATCTAACCAAAAAACTAACCGGCATTTGGAAGCAAACATTTTCAATCATTTGTTTTATATCAAATTATTATTATGGTTTGAATTTGGAACTCTCAGCTTGCTGGCAGATGGATATTTTCGGATTTTTTTGGTTGGTTCCATGATTCATTTATTTATTCTTAAATATAAACCTGGAATATTCTTATGGAAAAATCAAACAAAATCTATATTTTGATTCTTTATTATTATCATTTTTTTGAATGAAGAATGATCCAAAAACTATAGGTTGAGTAATAAATTATAGACAGAGAAATAGGAAGTAGAATATTATCTTTTATATGGAAGCATAATCTCTTGTTTCATTTAAAATAATATTATTTTTATGATTATTGTTTTGTTTTTTCTTCATTTCTTGTCTGGATTTTAAAAGCTAGCTGACTAGTTGTCGTCATATCTCTTGCTCTAGTAATAAATAATTGCCAAAGTGAAATGAACCGAGTGAAATGAAGAAACGGAACTTAAAATCACAAACTAGACAATTGTTTTTAACAAGACATGAACTTTTTCTCTAATATGGGAGAAATAAGATAGAGAATTATATCTTTTTGGATAATTCTGTAGTCCATTTTTTTAAAGATTTTGTTATGTTACCATGGATTTTTGATGATGAAATTATATGAAAAAACAACAAGAAGAAAAGATTTAGATTTCACTTGGTTTTGTTGTTGTTGTTTTAGTGTTGGTTGGTTCGTAGTTTGTCAAATCAAATCACCGTTGCTGAACAACTGAACTGAACCGAAAGTTTCTGGAGTTTTTTCTTTCTTTTTTTCCTCTGAATTACAAGACCCTAAAAAATTATATGAAATAACCAAGAAGGAATGTTTTCCAGATTTCTGATTTTGAAGAATATCTGATGAAAATAAAGAATTTAAAGATTTTTTTCTTAGAGGATTTTCTTTTCTTCTTGTTCATAAATTTTGAGAAAAAAATAACATTGTTTCTATGAAACAAACGATCCAAACCCATGGATCCAAAGGATCGTCACTGATGATAATGATCCAAGAAAAAACCTTAACCAAAAAAAAAAAAGAACCTTAATCAACACAATGTTGTCTCATTATTATTAATTAATTTAAGTTAATTAATTTTCATTATCATTATTTGCCATTATATTTTATTATTCTGGCGAATCGCAATGAATCCTTGCCCCTCGTGCAAGAAAAAATGTGAAAATCATTAATTATAATTTGACAAAAAAAAAATGAAATTCTAAGAATAAGAATCCTCCCTTTAAAAAAGTGGTTAAGATTCTACGGAAAACTGGTCTTAAAACCACTAATAAATATAATAATTAAATGATGAGGAAATTCTATTTTGGATTCTCATCTAAAATACTGTTGTTTGACTTTAGGAACTAGCTGGGGCTGGCAACAAGTCATCTAGTTTGGATCTTAGTTAATCTTGTTTCATCTATTGTTTGGAATACCAAATTGGATCCTTTTTTGTGGATCCAAAAAAAGGATCCTTTTCTAACAGATGTGGTTCTTATACTTAACACAATACACAAACAAGAATTATTTCTTGTTCTTATTTTTTTGTTTTGTTTGGTCATTGTTTCATTGTTTGTGTGTGCGTCTGTAATGTATCAAAACAGCATGTTATATTCGGTTTTTTGTTTTGTTTCTTCCGACATTCGGCTAGCAGCACATCTTCTGGTTTTTTGATGATAAATTATAGTTGGCTGTTGTATTGTTTTTATTATTACATAAGTGCGTGGTAAACATATAAGCAAACACACAACTTGGCTGTGTTTTTTAATGTGTTAGCTTGGTTCTTTGGTATAAAAGGAGGTAAAAAGAAGAAACACTATTTGACCGGCTACAAATTACCAAGAGAGAACCAAAGGGAAACCTGAAATGTCTGACAACAGCACGAATAATGGTAAAACAAGCTTGTAGGACACATTGAGAATCATGGCTTATTCTCTGTTTGTCTGTTTGTTTTCTATTAGATTGTTTGTTTGATGTATTATAGGAATTTTCTTCCCTGTTTACCATTTGTATCAAAAAAATATATCCGCATTATTGTCCAAAATCATCATCACTTCATTCCAATCTTTAGGAATTTTGGGTTAGGTTTTTTAGGGTTTTTTTGGTGTTTTTAGTGTGTATGATGATGCATCTTCATCTTCTGAAGATGTTAAAATTCAAGAGTTTTTTTATATTATTTGGTGTTGATTTTTTTGGTAGTGGAATATATTATTCTACGTAAAGAATTTCTGTTTGCAATAACAGCCAAAAAGTGTGTGTGTGTGCGTCTGTATAGACTTTGTTTTCCCTAGAGCTATAGCCCTGAATGCAATTCACAAAAAAAATAGAAGACTAGAATATAATAAAAATGGCCAAAAAATAAGAAGAAAATGAAGATGAAGCGACATAAGATGCTTTTTTCTTCCTCTTCTTCTTCTTCCTCATCCTGCTTTTTATATTGGTGACCATAACCAAGTAGTGCTTTTTTCTCGATCATCCAATTTCTCTTTTAATAATTCTTCCTCTATTTTTGCCCTAGTGTGTGTGTGTATATGTCATTTGGAATTGCGAAAATTTGGATAAACATTTTTTGCTCTATGAACATATATAGAGAGAGAATCCATAAACAAGTTTTCTTACTTGAATCCAAGGGAAAAGAAACAGGGGATCAGCATACACACAGGCACACACACCATAATTCACATTGGATCATTCACTTAAAAAACATACTTGTTTCGTATCTTCTTTTCGGGAAGATGATTCGTTTTTTCCCCGTGTCGTTAACCATTCTTGATTGAATGAATGATGAAGATTATTATTATTGTATAGAGAAATAAAAAAAAGAACAATCACAAGATTGAGAGTTCTTGCACACCAATCAATGATGTTGTTGTTGTGAAAGAGCCACTTGGGTCCATCATCATCTCTACATGATTCGTTCTTCTCGTGTTTCTCACTCTACATCATTTTTTTCATGTTTTGTGTGTGTATTTTGGAATTGTTCTTGTCCTCATGTTGCATGTTGGGTAACCAGAAAACAAAAAAAAACAACTAAAGCAATCATAGCAATCCTTGTTAGATTAGCCAATAACACAGGCACAGTATAAATGAGTAAAGTGAATGTGAGCTAAAATTAGTATCAAATTACCAGACAAAAAATGGTTTTTGTTTTAGGTTGTTGTTGTTTTTATGATGTTCATGACGCTAGTTGGATTCTCTTGGATACTCTTGGATACTCCAGAATTGTTTTGAGTTGTCTAGGATTTTTTCTTCATTATTATGTTACAATCTCTTGTTATTGAAACATGAATTGATGAAAACTTTCAAACAACACGTGTGGATTTTTTTTTAATTTTTTAAATTTTAATTTTATCATTTTAAATTTATTTAGTCATCCTCTACATCGGTTATATTTGCTGTCGAAATCGTAGACAAAGACAATTGCAGTCCAGACAACCGCAACAGCCAAGCAGTTCAGTAAATAGTGCCGGTGAAACAACTACGACGAGCACTTTTTGGAATCCAGTAAAATCCTGTCCATCAACAACATCATCAATCAAATCTAGCCAAAATCAATTAGAAGACATCCGTGAAAATATAATCTGTTATCGTGATGAAGGTGGCGGTGAATGTGATATTGGAGCTTATGATATGGTGCCTTTACGAATACAAATTCAACATCATCAAACTGCATCACATCGTCACATCACTTCAACAATGACTAATCATGATTCTGGCGAACATCATCTTTTACTAAAACAACAATCATCAAATCATGCACAAAATCCAATAATGAATTCCAAAACAAGAACCGGAACAACCGAAATGGAGCCAACAACAACAGCGCAGACAGCATTATTTTTTCAACAACCAGATAACCAAACAACTTCTGATGGTAAGTAGCTTTTTATTTAACCTAGATACAGGTAGATACTCTAGATACTCTAGATTCCCGTTATAAAAGCATTTATAGTTTAGATTAATTTAGCAAAATTAAAAAAAACGGCTTTCCATTCAATAGAATTCAAGTTGATTTCGTACTGTGAATATTAATCAAATTAACACAAGAAAACATTTTCATTATATTGATTATTATTGCTTGCCATTCATTTATTCAATATAACTTTTTTTTCTTTTCATTTTCTTTTTTATTATCCTTTTTTCTTCTTTTTCCATACCTAAATTGTTTGAAATCATCATGCTGTTTGTGTGTGTGTCTTCGGTGTATTATCATATTCATTAAAAACATTCATTCATCATTTTACCATTTCCGTTGTGATCTGATCCGCGATGTGAAGATGTTTGGCAAGAGTTGACTGTTATATGAACATTCCTATTCATTGAATTTCAGTGCAATAGCACACAATGATTCCCATACACCAAATAAAATTAACTTGAATAATGAAAAAACATACGAAGAATACGACGACAGGATAATGAAGAAGAAGAAATTGAATTGAATATTGTCTTCATTTGAAACAAGTGAATTATTGAATGAATTTCCAAGAATCATCGACCTGTAAGTTTTTGGTTTTGTGTGTAAACGTTTTCTGTGTAATAAATAAATAAATAAAAATCATTTTTTTTTTTTTTTTGGAAAATTCACAATTTGTTAATTTTTATATCTGATATTCTTGGATTCTTGGATTTTCGTTTTTTGGCACTTTTGCCATAAAGACACTGTTTTTGAGAGTCGCTGAGACTAGCTTAGTTATTTTTTTCCAAGCTTGGTTTTTTTTATAGTTGGCCATTTGCCGAAAACGACAAAAAACAACAAAAACATTGACAAAGATTATTCACGAGAAGAAGACCATATTTTTGTCCATAATAAGATTTGTGTTCTGTGTGTTTGGTGATAGTTGCCGACAACGATTTCAAGTACAAAGTATAATATGAGAACACCAAGAAAAAACAAGAAAAATCATTCCCAGAAACAACCAAAAAAAACAACAAAAAACTAGAATAAAACTTGGTAGAAATAGCAAATTGTATATATGCTCTGCCCATATATATGCCCCAATTTATTTATAGAATATAATATTTATTTATGGGATCTTCTTATTCGATATATTTTTTCATATAAGTTTTAGTAGGATTGTAATCAAAATGAATCAATGGTTTTTATTTTCGGATTCTTCAATCCTAGAATCCTAGAATGATTGGATTCTTATATTTTTATTCTTCGTTTTGTGAGTGGATTCTTTGAAGAATATCAAATGAATCCCAGAAAAAAGAATTTATGTTTCGGAATTGGCTACCAAACTTCTTTGATTTTTTCTGTTTGTTTTTTTGTTGGTTGTTTTTCTTGATTAGAACTTGGAACTTTGAAGTTTTCAAAAAAAATTTCCATTTCAATTTTAGCTTGGTGAGGTCATAATATCTTCAGGTCATATTTTTATTATTGATTCTTGATTGGTTTTGATTTTAAAAGTTTTAAAAGTTTTCTCTCGAAAATTTTTTTTGGTGATGATAATTTGTTATTGGCAAATCATCAACAAGAATAAATGATCATAATGATCGTTATTGTTTTTTGGACTTTTAAAAAACATGAGAAAATATAAATTGCCTTCAATTTTATTTCGGTTATTTCATCATCAAATTTCTTATTATTTTTCTCCTAAAACAAGCCATAATCTTTTTTCTTATTACTTTTGAAAAATTAGTTATTTTAAAAATCTTCAGATGGCGTTGACCTTTTTTTATACATTGCAAGTTGTTCAAAACAATTTTTTTCCATGGACAAAAAATATGAAATATTTCCATGGATTACTCTAAAACATGCTATTAAAAACATTGAATTCGGTCAGGTCGATTTCATTTTTTTGGT
This sequence comes from Tragopan temminckii, assembly GCA_028571105.1. Taxonomy (NCBI): domain Eukaryota; kingdom Metazoa; phylum Chordata; class Aves; order Galliformes; family Phasianidae; genus Tragopan; species Tragopan temminckii. The sequence goes on from JAOWBP010053978.1 coordinate 6,460, forward strand.
GTTGTCTCCGCACATACACACAAAATTGAAATAAAACAATCGTTTTTGTTCACAGGAAAAAAATTTTTTAGCTTTTTTTATCTAAAGATATAAATTTTGTTTGTTTGCGTCGAAAATTTTTTTTGGATCCAGAAAAAAATGGATCCATTAATTGGATCCATTGGTGTAGCTGTAATGCTCATTTTTTATATGCTTTGGATTCCATAAAAAATATATTCGGTAATTGATTCTCAAAAAAAACTTGGAACTCTTTTTTTGAGGTCTGAACGCATTATTATCACTCATTATTAACCTGTGAATTGTAATTGACCTGAATTTTTTTAGATGAATTTTCGTTACATAATGGATTAATGATGATTTTTGTGCGTGTTTTCCTAAGCTTCAATTCAAGAATTTTATATTTACAATAAAAAATTTCAATAGAAATTGCTGTCCGAATTTAGCAATTTGACAAGTTTTGAAATTTTTTTGTTGTTGTAAATTTTTAAATTCTTCGTTTTTGAATTTAGAATGGTTGCTTAGTTGTTTATTTAGTTGTATTTGGATCTTGATAGCCAGAATCCCAAGGATTCAAACAACAAATCAAACATGCAAACATATTTTTTTTTATTATTTGGCTTAGTTTTTGATTGAACATTCTTTGAAGAGAATTTTTTGATTTGATGATCCAACAAGGAATTTTGTCTAAATCAAACACCAAAACAAAATATGTTTGACAAACAAACAACATCTGACAATAATAATCAAATATGATCATTTACATTTAATATGACATGAATATTTAATTCTATTTCCTGTTGTTGTCAAATCAATCAAATCAAATTTAAATCCATCAGGTTTTTTCCATATAAAATGGCATGGTTACATAGGAAACAGCCCTTGAGCATTCTTTCGTTTTTTTGAATATATTAAATTATTATTAAAAACAACAAGAAAGATTTATTTTACAATTCATTCATCATTCATTTTTGACCTAGATTCTAGGACCAAAGAAAAAATTCATAATATTTTTTGACCTCTTTGGTCTCCCGACAAAAAACAATATCAAAGTCAATTCATATTTTATATGAGAAAAAACAATAGAGACCATTCAAACAAAGAAAAAATCAAAGTGAAAATGATTTAGCATCTGGCATCGCTAAGAAAAATTGAAAAATAAAGATTCCAGGGACCAGAAGAACCTAGCGTCAAAAACAACAAAATAGACCTTATCATTTTCTATTATAGGCCGTTTTTTTAAGAAGATATAACTCACTATTTAGAACATAAATATCTAAATGGTGAGAAGAAGAAAATATTCAATTCACTCCGATTGCATCTAAATGTTTTTTGCTGAAAATATTTCAACATATGCTATATTAGTGCTTCAAATATATTCAAATTCACATTGAGAGAGAAAAAATTATTAGATAGGATAGCGCAAAAAAAGACATTTGGCCCTAAACGATGATATAGGGAGGGAAGGAGAGAGAGCGAGAATTCTGTATCTTGAAGAAAAAATATCGAAATGGGCTCACTATAAGAAAATATCAGCTACACTAAAAACAACCTTATCAAAAGACAAATATGTGTGTGTGCGTATGTCGATATATGAACCTAAAATAAGAATTTTTGTTTTTGAACGAGAGCGAGCGAGAGAGAGAACGAAGCCTTTTGGGATTCATTATTCACCACAGACCTTCCAGAGGAAAAAAAAGAAGAAATGCAAACGAAAAGTATAATAAAAAATGATCTTTGCTTTACAAGTGACATTTTCTTCTGTTTACTTATATTTTTCTTAAGATCAATGAAGACCAAACAAAAATATAGAAACAAAAAAGTATTTCCTTTTATAACAGACTGACCGGATATCCAACAACAAAAACCAGAAATCGTATGACTTGTGCATGATTTATGCAAACGAGGAACAAAAAAAACTTTGTTGTTTCATGAATTTAATCCTTAAAAATCCTTGAGAATATTCAAAAATGTTTTTCTCTACAAATAATAACACGAAGAGAAATCGATTTTTGAAAACTTGAAACAAAATTTTTGACCAAATAATTCAAATTTTTTTTAAAGACTTGTCTTGTTTTGTTGGTTTTTTGTGTGTTCTTTACTTGATTATCTGGGTTACAGAAAAGTTTTCTTCTTTATTTTCGGTTGCACAAAAAAAACTTCAAAAGTCATCAAATTGTGGATTTGTCTTGGTCCTGTTGTTTGTCTAATAATTTGTGTGTGTTATGTGGTAAAGGGGATTTTCCAAGTTGCAAGTAGCTTCCAACCCATTTCGTGTCCTTTTTTGGAAGCTTGATTTTTTTCTACTAAAGAAATTCTAACTAAGAAAATGTTTGACACGTATTTTTAGATTCTGTTCCGAAACAACACCAAAAAAAAATTCTAAATTTCCATTTAAAATGAACAATTTTAAAGCAAGTATAAAATTGTTTTTATTCAATTGTATTTTGCATACGAAAATTTTACAAGAAACGCACTAAAAACCGATTTATAAGTAAATTTAAATCCTATATTCCTATGTAGTTTCTTTTCCCAGTTTCAATTGCATCAAATAATAGAATGTGAATCTTGGACGTTATTATTATTTTCGATCGAATTTTATAGTCAATCAACTTAACCAACCAATCAATTTAGCTGAAAACACACACCCCACAACCTTTAAACCCAGCCCTGCATAAACGCCCCCACAACCGAATGACAGAAAACTTCATTCTTCAAGCGGCGTCGGATTGTAAACCGGCTGCTGACTAAACTGATCGATTTTTGATCGACTTTGTAATGTAATAGTCAATTATTATTATGAAACTTATTTTCTGGGAATTTTTTTTTGTTTCTGTGAAAATTCTGCGGGGGGAGTTTAGGGATTCAGCAAATCTTAAATGAATAATAAAAACTTTGTTAAAAAAGTATATATTGGCAATTTGGAGTGAATGTGTTTTATATTAGCAGTGTGTGTGTGCATGTTCTTGCTGACGGAAATTGGTTTTTTTGGAAACTTTTTTTCTGTTTCACTTTGGTTTATTAACTAATTTTTCTTTCTGATCTTTACGAGAAAAAAAATCTCATATGTTCAAACATCCTAAACAACATATGTCGAACCAGAAAAAAGAGAGAGAGGAAAACCAAAAAAATACCTAAAAAAATTAATAAGAAAAAGAGTTTTTTCCTCATAAAAAATTTTTTTCAATAAAATCAATTCAAATATTTTATAAAATTCTGATATACAAGGAAGAATAAGAAAAAACAAGATGAAAATTAATTAGAAATGTTTAAGATATTTTCTTCCATTCATTCTTTATTAAAATTAATCTATTTAACCTTAATTCAATTATTTGAATGAATGAATCATCATTACAGGGACGTTGACATTGACAAACGTTTGCTTCACCGTGTTTTTCAAAACTGTCCAATCAGGAAAAAAACATCATCATTTTTTTTGAAATTTGTTTGTTTTAATGGGTTGTGTCACTATTGAATTGTTGTTGTTTTTTGTATGTAAATATCACGATTTAGTTTTCAAGAGTAATTTTTATGATTGTTGTTTTGCTGACGGAACAAACGGAAAAATATCTACCTGAAATATTTACCTGAAAAAAACAAGATCTGCCTAAACAGACACAAAGGTTAATTGGCTATTGGCCAATGGAGACTAGATATTATTTCCGTTATAGACTTGTTTGTTTTATTCAACATTATAATTTCATAGTTTGTCACCTGGATTTGAAGCCTCTCTCTATCGTTTTCTGGTTTGTTTATCACATTGGATATCTAAAGCAAGATTGTCTATTGGAAAATCAATTGATAGATTGTCATTGATTTGAATGGATTACTCGGCTATAATTACATTTTTATTGTTCTTCTTTGTCTGCCATCTTTGTTTG
>JAOWBP010053979.1:0-10335 GCA_028571105.1 Tragopan temminckii
TTCAAAGAGTTGGTTCCCCTCCTCTACGTAGGCTCCTTTCAGGTATTGAAAGGCTGCAATTAGGTCACCCCGCAGCCAACATTGATGAGATCCTCCTGAGCCTTCTCTTCTCCAGGTGAACAGTCCCAGCTCTCTCAACCTTTCCTCACAGGAGAGGCTCTCCAGGACCTGATCGTGGTAGCTGTCCACTGGGCTCTCTCCAGTATGTCCAAGTCTCTCTTATACATGGGAGCCTAGAACTGAACACAGCACTCCAGGTGCAGCCTCACCAGTGCTGAGCAGAGGGGAAAGATCACTTGTCTTGGTTTGCTGGCAAGGGCACAGTGCAGCGCTAACTCAAGTTATAGCAAATAGTTTTATGTGTTTTGAGCATTGGCTCTCACCCACTTCACAATCCTGCCTTACCTGTGACATCATTTTGGCAGAATATACATTTGTGAACAAATATTTTCAAGGTTAAAGTACACGAAGAGCAGAATTTCATCCAAAAAAATCTCTGATAACCACCTTGAGAACTCATTAAGAATTGCAACCATTTCCATCAAACCACACACTCATGCATTAGATTCACAAAAAATTTCCAACTAGTTTTATGTTGTTGTTGCTCCCTTTTTTGCTGTTGTAAAAAAGATGTTTAGTAACAAAGAAGTTTTGTTGCTTCTATACATTAACTATATTATATCTTTTATATGCAGCCCAAGGCAATTCCTCTATGCTCAATGAGGCCCAGGCAAGCCAAAAGCTTGAAAACCCATGATTTAGGGTATGCCTTGAATCTCTTACAGGAATTTATTAGACCCTATGAGCTCAACAGCTTTAATTACTATAACATTTCTAAATTGCAGAGCAGTATTTTGTTGATGATGTTTTCAGTTGCTGAGGGCAGACCTTATTTAGAGGCCATTTTATTAGTCTAGATGATTTCCACTTATGAATGGATGGGAGATTATTGCTTTTAGCACACAAGCAAATCAGTTTCATTCTGCATACTCTCCTGCCCTTCAGAACCAGCGTCCCTGAATGTTCTCATATCCATGTGAGTCTGAATGTGAGTCTTTGTGATTCAGAGCAGGTATTATGTTGGTAGAGGTCAGTATCTGCTAATTCTGTTTAGAATCATAGAATCACAGAATCACTGAGGTTGGAAAAGACCTCTGAGATCATCCAGTCCAACCATCCATCTACCAATACTTCCCCACCAAACCATGGCCCTCAGTACAACATCTAAATGGCTCTTGAACACCTCTCTCTCAATCTAAATCATTTAATGACATGCGGGAAGAGCTCTGTGTAGCCAAGAAAGAGTGGATAACTGAGAAGAAAATTACAGTAGTAAAAGTACACATAGTCACTCTGCTTAATGAAGCAGTAAACATAAATAATGGGGTACTTGAACAAAAATAAGAAAAAATAAATACAATGATGCTCAATTTTTACAGTGTGTAACATTATCTTCCAGTACAAATAGGGAAAGCCTCACTTATTAAGAAAGTTAAAACTAGAGGGAAGCAAAGCTCTAGATAAGGGAAGCAATCCTCTACTGGCAGAAGATATATCTGATGAGCTGCACTGTCCATTGCTAACATCTGCAACTGACAAGTGTAAGAAGCACATATCTGTTTCTGAATTTCAGCATCTTTTCTTTCTATAACGTTTGGTGATGTTACTAACATTTTTTACATTCATATTGATATTGTTTCACGATCTAAAAGAGTCACGTCTTGGGGTCACTCTCACCTTAGAGTTACTCACGCAAGTTTTGTTCTGAGGAGTCTTTTCACACTTTAATCAAACCATGAAGTATTTCCTGAATAGTTCTCTTAATAAGATTTTACATGTCATTCCGCATAGTTGGAAGATGTATTTCTTCTGGCAAGGTTATCTTTGCAGCAAAATTTATAATTTCTATTTTTGGCTTAATGCCACACATTTCTCACATACAAGTTTTTGAAAGTATCTTGCTTTCCGAAAGATCTATTTCACACTTTAGAGTCCCCTTCATGGATGGTTCTAACCCATTCACAGAAAGTTCTTCTGAACTGGAGTTATTTTTACACAATTTTCTGTCACTTTGTTGAAGCTGTGAAATAGCAACTTTGCAAATTCTTCTACACAGTCACAGGTGTTCTGCTGCTTTGTTTTTCAGTAAGAAGTTGAAATTTTTTGCTTGGATTAATTCTGTTTAAGCCACTATTCTCAAAAAGCAAGAGCATAACAATTCTTGGTTTTTGTTTTTTGTTTTTGTTTTTGTTTTTTGTTTTTGTTTTTTTTTTTTTTTTGCTGCAGAGTAGGAGAAAGTACCCATTTTTGAAGAAAGAGAATGACAAAAGTGTAGAATGTTCTTGATACAGGAAAGATTTATAAAATTACATGTTAATAACAATCAGTTCATAAGGTTTGTATGTTCCTGATATATGTGCTCTGCTGGCCCACTCTTCTGATTTGCAGAAAATAAGAAACAGCCACACTCTTGGCTTTTTACAATTCAGTTTTGTTTTGCTCAAGAACTTACTCCCATTCTCTTTGAAATGCTTGGCAAATACATGTACAAAAGAAATTCATAGATAGGGACTTTATAATGATCAAATTCAAACTAAACATTTAAGTTTTTGCAGGGAAGAAGGAAGGAATTAGCGCTCTACAGAACTGAAGCATGGCTTCAGAACATAGGTAATCTGTGCCTAAGAAATTATTTCTTCCAAACAGGTTGCCCAAGGAGGTTGTGAATGCCCCATCCCTGGAGGCATTCAAGGCCAGGCTGGATGTGGCTCTGGGCAGCCTGGTCTGGTGGTTGGCAACCCTGCACATAGCAGGGGGTTGAAACTCAATAATTATTGTGGCCCTTTTCAACCCAGGCCATTCTATGATTCTATGACTTGCATATTCATGAACAGGAATAACATTTTCTTATCAAATATGCTGTCTTTGTGCATACAGCTATTTTCTGCCTTTCATCCTGACAAAAACATTTCTAATTTGGATCTGAATGCTTGCCTACAAACCTCCAGAATTAACAGGCTATTGGAAAGTCCATTTGAGTCTACCTGTTTTTAAATCAGGGCCCAGACTTCCAGCTGGATCAAGTTGGCTCAAAATCCGAGAACCTGACCAAGATCAGCTCTTGGACAGCTCAAAATTGAGCTGTTAATGAGCAATCAGAGCACTGCATGATTGTTTGCTTCTCTCTCTTAATTCTAATTACCTTAATCCACCTTCTCTTTGAGACATCTAGGACTGACTCCTTGATTATTTACTAGATGTTCTGAGACTGGCGCTTGCAACGCTTTCAAACGCTGAGGTCCCATCATGCAGCTGCACCTCAAGCATTTGTATTTATAGTCTTTATAACACATTGACATTTGCAGCTACATACACCTGATGCAAGTATTTCTGGAGACATATGACAAGCTTTTTTGCACTTGAGCACAAACAGCTATTTGCAGGCAAAAGAGCTTCATGTATTATTTCAGGACCTTTTTGCAAACTCCCTTGTAGCCTGCCAACACATTTGGTTGAAACACATCTATTTCTGCATAATTCCTAGCCATTACAGACAGAGGGATAAAGGCTGTGATTCACTGGATGAACTTCTCCCAGCTGGGATCAATGATTTCTACTACTCAGTAGATACTCAGTCTCTGTCCAGATCCTGGTTGTTATTTTAGAAGCAGCTATTGGAATATAGAAAGCTAAAAGTTAATTTGGTCACTGAAAACTGAATGGCTATGCTGAATCACACTCCTGGATTCCTGTGCTGGTACAGGAAAATTCGAGAAGATTATGCAGCTTTGTATATATGCGATGGTCTTCTGCAGATCCATAATTTTCTCAAGAAGCAGCAGTTATTCACGGAACTTTGGTGAGGAAGCTGCCTTGTTACTTCAAGTGATAGCACTTGGTCAGACAACATCACCTCCTTGAAGAAGCAGAGCACAATGTTCCCTTTTGAAAAAAGCTATTCTGGCTGTTTTGGATTTTCAATAGCTGTTCAGTTAAGGAACCAAGGACAAGTATTTCCTCAGGACTTTGTATATGTCATTATGAACTTCATTTCTTTATTACATTGATGGCTTCTTACAGGCTTAATGAATTCTTGGTATTGATCGCCCTTTTTTTATACTGCTTGCAAGCAGTCTTGTAATAGTCTTTATCACACAGTCAGAATCTCCTGATCATCCATGGGATTATGTTTGGAGAGAAAGGAAGCAATGTGCAATCTAGATTTTTCTGCCCTCTCAGTTTTTGATACCATCATGTCCATCCGATATGGAGTTTCTTTTTCTAAATGTGCCTTCTCATAATGCAGATGTTGTGCAATGGCATGAAATAATGGTATTATTTTATTATTATAAATTCTCCTTGACATGAGGGTTTTGGTAAAGACAGCTTTGTTCCAAGTAACGTCCAGAAGCTGACTGAGGACCAAGCTGACTAAGTAACATATACAAGTCTGAAAACTGGAAATTTAGCCATTTCTACTTCTCTTTGGCACTGCCAGTCCACTGAGAAGCTCCTCCACTCTTCTTTACCCTGAAGGGAAGGGAGTCAGTAACTTCAAGCCAGTGCTTGGAGAAGAAGGCTGATTTACAGTCTGCAGTGTAAGGAGTGCACAGATGCAGATTATGGACTTTGTTAGTGGTGATGAAAATCGCAAATGCTTTGCCTTGGGTAAACACTGTGCTCCTCTAAACTGCCTGTATTTAAGAAAGATTTTTAGATGGAGAGAATCTAGACATAATGGTTTGCCTTCTCATCTGTTTTAATAGGCTGTATCGTTAGTTTTTAAAACTATTAAAAGAATTAATAATGTGAACCTCTGTTTACATATATTTGTTTATTATCTATTATGAGAGATTGCCAACTGCCAAATTCAGCTGTGATTTAAAGCCTGAGCAACCATAACGAAATTGGTAAGAACAAAGTCAACCCTGCCAATTTCCACATATGTATGCAAATAGCACTTCAAACAGAATTTGGATCTACAAGCCATTTATTTGTTGACAGTGTTTTCTGCATGGAGATCCATGCCTTCATTCCAAAGAAAGTTGCAATGCTTTTTTTTTTTTTTTGTTCAGATGAGATTGTAAGATTCATTTTACTTACAGAAAATAATGAAGAAGAGCATTAGTATGAAAATCATTACTGCTACTGACTGAACTAATATTTGTGAAGGCTAGTGATTTCTTTCGCTGAGTTTAGTCTTTCTAGTTAGCCCGTGACCCGGATCTGTTGTTTCAAAGGTTAATGTGTCACATGCTAGCAGTGATACGATGAGTTGCAGATGTATTTGACCTATTTCCACTGGCATTAAATGTGAACTTAGAGATAATATCCTTAATTTCTCAGTAGCTTGCTGACAGGCAAGACAGCCACCACTACTAAGTGCATTAATGTAATCCATGAGAGTTGCTCTTTAACCTATCACTAGCATTATTAGTCTTATCTGCTTCTTTATTCCCATACAACTTAGAGTAATGGTCTTTCAAGAGTGTCCTCGTCAGGCAGATCAACAGTCAACACTATAACAAATACATCATCCTTTTAGATTGAAAGTATAGAACACCTATGAGTGGTTCAGGCCACCAATATTGTTAAACTTTCTAAAAATATAAGGCAATAATTTTCTTACATGAGAAGTGCTACAGAAAACAAAGGGTGACTGTTTTGTGCTAGATTGTGTTAAAGAACAAATAATTACTGACTGGAAAATTTGTGGTTACATGTAAACCAGTATTCAAGACTAACTGCAGTCACCGTGGAAAAATAAATTTTCCATTGAATAGTAATTAAAAAAATGTACTGCACATAAACATGCACAGAATGTGTATTAGATTTAGGATTTTAAAAATAAATAAATAAAATAAATAAAATAAAATTATAAATTACAAAAAAGAATGAAAACGGTTGTTTTAGAAGAAGAATGGATTGTATAGTTCCAGTAGTTCCAATCCATTGAAAGGGACAGCTTTGGCTTAGAGCCAGTCTTGTCACAGTAATGAAGACAGAATAGGATTTATAATTAAAATCATGTAATGAAAAATATGGCAGGAGCTATCTCTAGTGATTAATATATAGTCATGAAATGTAGAAAAATTGCTAAAGAATGCTTGCATCACATAGAATGAAACGAGAAGAGTACTAGAAAATAAATCCTGCTTAGGCTCACTACTAAATGGAGATGATAAAGTTAATAAGGAAGAAAACAACAATTTAATAAATATTTATGTTAATTGATTCTAAAATGTATGATGCTTTTCTTCTAACAGAAGAGGAAATGAAAAGTATTTTATAGTTTAATAGCAACTAAGGATGGTATTAAACATCTGCTGAAGTAAATTTTCTCAAGTCTACAGACCTACATAATTTGTACCCAGAGACCTAAGGAGTTGACCAGATAGACCTCTTGCCTGCTGAAATTTAGTTTTAATAAATCTTGGAACATCACCAAGTATTCCATGAGACAGGAAGGCTGTTAGTGCTGTGGTGATATTCCAAAGATAGGGAGGATGGCTCAAAGCAGTATTTACAGGATAGACTGGTAAAAGTCACAGATAGATAAATCTTAATAGTTAATACCGGACGTGAATTATAGCTGTTAAGGAATTGGATATCAAACAGAATAAGGAATAGGTCATCAATAGGAAATAGGGTTTTTTAAGCAAGTCTGAATTTCAAATTATATTTTTAGGATAGTATATGTTTCTTTGATTAAAAATACAAAACTTGCTTAGGTTTTGGTAAAAATTTGTCAGTAGACCAGTGCATTCTGATAGAGATCTGTATTGCATATGAATTGGAAAGGAATAGCAAAGAAAATAGTCTGGAAACTGATTATTTAATCAGATGTGAGTGATGAATTGTTCTCATGGAATCCATAGCTGAACATGACCGTCTGTGGGGGGGTTGTACTAATCTTTATGTTTTGCAACATTTGAATTAATGATCTGGAAGTAAATACAAACTCACAGCTGATGAAATTTGCAGACCATTTCCAGATGCATGGTATGGTAAGTCGTAGTGAGGCTTTGGCTGTGTCCCTAGCACTCTCAAACAAGACAGTCATTATCACAGCCAAATGCAAAGCTGAGAACATGAAATTCAAGACAAGCTTACAAAGTGCTGAACCTTTACTAGAGCAGTGTGGTTCTGAAAATGGTTTAAAGGTCACAGTGTGCAGTTATCTCACCAAAAACTCACAGCGATGCTCTGGTAAAAAAATGTCACTTCTAATATTTGCAGTTAGGGAGACAAGGTTACTTTGCTGTAGAACACCAGTGAAACTCAAATACAAGTAACAATTCTAGCTTCTCTGTTAAAATAGATATGTATATATGAAAAACCTAGACAAAAGGGTTTGAGACCTAGAGGAACATGCAGGGATAGCTTTAGAGTGAGACACAAAATGTGTTCTCTGAAAAGTAAGACTTGAGACATGATATCATTATAAGTACCTTTATGAAGAGAGAATAATAGTAAGGAACTTGAATTAAATAAAGAAAATGTAAGCAAAAAAAGGATGCGTTGGATACTTTACTCATACAGATTCAGATGGAACATTTGGCGCAATTTTTTAAGTGAAGTTGATTAACCACTGGATTAATCTAACAAAGCAGTGGTGGATTCTCAAGCTTTCTGTTTCTCGGATTCAAGCCTCACTAAACTGCTGGAAAATGTGTTTAGCCAGACACAAGGGAACTAGGTGATGCATCTGTGAAATGGTCTGTGGAACACTAGGGATCCAAATCTGATAATCTAATACCCCCTTCTCATTTTAAACTCTGTAAAGCAACTTCATCTCAACTGCAGGTGCCATTAATATTACTTTTGATGGTAGTCAGGTCATTAATATTAAGGATCATAGAAAACATTAATACTAGCTAAAATAGTTTGCAAATCTTCTTAATGTTTAAATATAACAAGTGAGCCAAATTTAGTGGAAATGTTCCACAGACATTTCTTTCCCCTTCACTGTGTTCTGGGGAAGGCTCATTTCTTCTTTACATAGGGTTATGAGTTCCTGGTTGTGGCAAGACAAGTTTTCTTCTTCTCTAGCTCTTCCCTTATACCTCAGAATTGTTCCCTATAGCCATTCAAGTGAGTTTCCTTAGGCTGATAATGGACAAATCTCCTACCTGTGGTATCTTTCTCTCTAAAGCATTCAGAGAGGCAGAGGTGGGATATGGACAAATGTGCATTTCCTTGTTTGTGAATACAAGCTCAATATTGCTGTAGCTGTAATGCACTTCTTTGCAACTAATGGGCCTTTCCACAGGGTTTTCAGATTTATTTATTTATTTATTTTGTTCTACTAGCCAGACTGTGTTCTATCTGCTACTCATCCAGAATTTTTTTGTGGCACGTGTACTGTCTCTGTCATCTGTCATACTGCACCTACCAAGTGTCCCAGAATCAAGTGGCGCTGCCAAGAATCAACATAAGAAGACATCTGATAAAATTAAATAAATAAGCTAAAAGCTGTTAAACAGGCTAAATAAACTGAAGCCAAAGATATACAGTTGAAGAAGCTTTTATTAAATGCCCAAAGACAAACAAAAAAACAGTAAACCAGCCTCTCTCACTCTTCTCAAAACACAGTAAGCGATAAAAGACAAACTTCATTCTTGTGAAGTTTGGAGTGCTGTCACTGAAATAAGAAATTCTAGTCTTGATATGCAAGTTAGATTTGTCCTCACACAGTTCCTTGTGATTCTCCAGTACTTAATGCAGAAGTGTTTCCATTCTGAAGAAGGCCTAAAATAGTATAATAATAATAAGTATTGTAGGATCCTGTTGGGGATGGGATAAGTTAGAGGTTTAGTGAGTTTAAATGTAGAACTGCATGCGAATATGTGAACGTACTGCCAAATCTTTTAATTTTTTCAATTTTCTCTTCAACAGCTCTGCTCTGTAGATGAGGCCTAACAGTTGAAAGTCTTTCTACATTTTGTGACCTCTGAATTACTAGGATATCTGTCACTTCTTTAGCAGCTTTACTACTTCTGCTCTTGGTATGTCAAGGTCAGTTCATAATTGATGGGTGGTAAGTGATGACCTAGGATATTTCATTGTTATTTCTTATATTTTCAAATTGTTCTGTTTTTAACATTACATCATCGGAGTAATTTGCTTTCCAGATGCATTAAGCTTGCAAACGTCCAGCATGATCAGAAGAAAGAAGATCAGTGACAGTTTATGAACCTTGAAAGGCTTAGTGAAGTCTTTTGAAACTGTTGTTTTAGTCACTAATGGAAATGCTTTTAAAACCCTTAAGAGTCGCCTAGTTCATCCTCTGATCCAAATCATAACTTACTATATAGTAGACATGAATATGGATAGCCTAACTTGTTCTAAAAGAACTCTTAAGAGGCAGATCTGGACCCTATCTAAACAGTCTGCATCCATGATTTACTTACCACTGGAAACTGAGTCAGTGCTTTAACCCGAATCTTCTTTGCTGGAAATGTCATCCCTTACCTTTTCTCAGGAGGGATCAGTTAAAATTCAATGTAGATAAAAGAAAAAGAGTGCAGATGAAAAAACAATCCAAACATAAAAAATTAAGCTCAACTGCAGGAACGAAGTCCCAAAGAATGATCTTGGAGAATGCCAGCTCAGAATTCAAAGTGCGAAAGGCAACTAGTATGTTAAAAATTGTAAGAAAGCAAGAGCAAACTAAGCAGAAAATAATAAGCACAGTGTGCTTCTAGGTAGTGCTCAGTACAGTTCTGGTTATCCTATCTCAGGCCAGACAGCAAAACTGGAAATGGTAGAGATGAGGGATAAGGATGATCAAAACTATGGAACTGCTAAATAATAAATAGAAAAGTGAATAGATTGACAGAGATAACTGAGAAGGTAGAAAAGTCTGTGAAAATGAGTGGTGGGAAAAGACGATTATAGTTATTAGCTCCCTCTCCCAATACAAGAGCAAGAGAACATTGAACAAAACAAGCAAGTGACTAGATAAAAGCAAACAAAGGATGTGAATTTTCATACAGTATTTCAGCTAAGCCATGGAAGTCTTCACTGCAGAAATGTGTGAATTCAACATGTTTACGTAGTTCAAAAGGTGAATGGAAAAATTCATGAAAGAAAACTACATCCAGAGTAAGACATGAATGCATTGTGTTATATGCAGTGGTGCTACATGGGACTGTTTATGGTCTACAACAAAATGATATAATACAACTTTAATCAACGTAATAATATCTCTGATTGAGAAAATTATCTCATCGTTACTGGCAGAAGTATTACTGTAAGCATGCTCTTATTATCTTTATCAAGCATACTGACATCCGTTTTTCTTAAGATTTGTGTTTTCCTTTTTCGTTGGGG
>JAOWBP010053980.1:0-10334 GCA_028571105.1 Tragopan temminckii
CTGTAGATGTTTTGGAGATGGTCCAGAGGAGTGCCATGAAGATTATCAGAAGGATGGAGCAGCTCTCCTATGAAAACTGGCTGAATTATTAATTTAAGGATGTTTGCTGATTATGAAGTATGGTGTACAGCTAAGAGAAACATACAAGAAAAAATTGATGGGACATTAAGGAACCAATGTTAGTCTGTTTAAACAAGCCACATACCCATGCATAAAATCATTATCAGTTTGCAGTCGTTATCATAGCTAAATAGTGTATTAAGACAAAATAGCAGCTTACTTCTGGTTTTACGGATTACAAACTGATTTTTTTGCCTTTGAGCACTAATTTATTTACTGCATGAGTGAAATTGGTAAATAAAAGTGTACTTCTATAAAGACAGAAAGGCTTTGATTGGAAAAGGTGCATTACTCTTGCATTTTCAAAATTAAGTTCTTCAGGTACCTGTTCCTACAGCATCCAACTTCAGTGGTTTAAAATCAAGCAGAAACATCTAGGAGGGCTCACAGTCATTTTATATTTTGTATTTTAATAAAAACAAGGCTCAGGGGGGGAAAAATGATTAAAATCAGTATCAAATAAAACAACACAGTGATTAAAATCTCATTTTTTCAGGGTCTTGTCTTTTCTTGTCTTTAGATAACTAGAGTAATAGCCGCCTTCAGCAAAGTGGTAATAACCATTTCAGAAGTAGTATTCCCAACAGCAGCAGCTGTGCCTTGACAAAGGAATATGGAGATATGAGCACAACCTTATTCAGATCTTAAAAAGAACATTGTAGGATGGCAAGAGCATGGCTGCCAGGCTTCTATTTTCCCCACTCTGCCTTCCCCTCCTATTCCCCCTCCCCCCTGAAAACTGAAGTCAAGTAAACGTAATTGGCACTAGAACTGCTGAAATACTCATTTCTGAACCAGGACTGTCTCTGAGCTAAATAAAGAATTCTGTTGCTCAAACACTGACTCCACCATTTCAGGATGAAAAACAGCAGTTATTCCTGTCTTTACCATTCTCAATTTCTTCTGAACTAGTGAAAAATGTTGCATTTTAGTTCCTTAAATGTTATCTCTGAATAGAGATTGGTATTTACAGCCTCAAAGTAAAGGCTCCTTTATAACATTATTATTTTGTACGCTAAATAAGTTTCCTTTTTTTTGTATTAAATACTAATAAAATTGATACATCTATAATGATAAACATAAGTAATAATGTCTTAATTTTAATTCAGCTTGTTTGTGGCCTATTCAGGACATTAATGCAGGGTGTAGAAGTTTATATCCCCCGGCTGATTGAAGAATAAAGTAGAAATAATGGATTTATGCAGTACAAATCTTGAAAAGTACATTACAGGTTCAGGTAGAATTTAAGACCTGGAAAAAAAAGTATGAGAGCTGTGTATATGATGACCTGTGAAGCATTCAGATAATGTGATAATGGATATTGCATGAGTATTACAGTCTATGGATGCTTTCACTCCATCTGAAGAAAAATAAAGTAAAAAATGGAAAGAACAATATCATTTTGAGTAATTTGTGCAAAAAAAAAATGAAGTTACAGATTTTTATCTTTCCTTCCTCCATGCAGTTTTGTGTCTGGATGAAGAGAAAGAGCAAGAAAGAAAAGCAGATAAACTGAAATACACTTCTATGCAGGTTGCTCCAAAACTAGTGCCTCCTATTTATTTCTACAGGACCTACAACAGGTACAAAGAGCAGAATAGCAGTATTTGATAAAGAAAATTCTTAGGTGCAAAACATTATTTGTCAACACAGTCACCACCATGAGTTGTGCATTTTCCCCAGCAGTGAATAAAAGCCTTCATGCCACACTCCTAAAAATCTGCACCAGTGGAGTTGAACCACTGCTGCTCTCACCGATGCTGAAACACAGCGCCCACTACCTCACTGTGCTCACATCCACTGTTTGGTCTCCGTAAACATTCAGCAAGTGTTGATAAATATCAATAGATGAAATTTTTTCCACGTGGATGAATTCAGCTACACATCTTTGCTTCATCCCACTTCCATGTCAAAGGCCATTGTATCAGACTACCCTTCTGCTGCCATCTGTCACATGGCAACATATAATGGAATATTGGCAGGAAGGTTCAAGCTCAACTGCCATACCAAGAACATCCATCTCTGATTTCATAGTCCAATATAAGAAATTGAAAACATTGCTTGTATTTCTTTCTCAGGTTGCTAACAATCTGCTTGAACTTTCTTATTCACTTAGTGCTATAAGGATGGTCATTATTTTCCTCCTATTGTATCACCATTCATTTATCCTCCTACGAGCAAAATCAGAATTTCACTGAGTACCTACCCTGCAATAGGAAAAGGACAAAATGAGTGTGCAAGATTAGATGTGATTAGATCAGAGGTATAGAAATTGTAAGCAGACAGTTCAGGTAGATAGAAAGTAAACTTCAAAGAAAAAAAGATGTAATCATCATTGAAGGTATTCCGGAAGAACTGCCATACGGTTATACTGAAGTTGTTACCCTCGTTCCTTCTATTTTAAACAGGAATCATCTTTAGAATCTCATGAAATTCAGCATCTGCTACTAGACACTCCATGATTTATTGTTAATCACTGTGTGATTTATTTCCCCTTGTACACTCAGGGAAACAAGGCCAGATTTGACTCTTTAATCATGCCTTTTTACTCCAAGTACAGCTGGCTGTGTGCATGCAGATGGTATCGATCACTATCTAATTTTACTGTTGAATCTGGGACAGGAAGGAATAAAGCTGTAACTGGATAGCAACAGAGAATACCCACTTTCTCTACTCAAGAGATAGTGAGATCAGGACAAGAGATTTTTACTTTTAACCTGCTATGTCTCTGACTAGCAACCTCAATAAAATCAGTCAAGAAAACTATCCACTGTACATTGTTGTTCTTGGCTTGGAGTACAAGAGGGGAGTTACTACAGCAGCCACGCTGAGACTAAAAGTAATAAATGGATACCTAAATGAGTTGCCTCCTTCTTCTTGACTCTGAATCGAGTCTAATGAGTCACTTTCCTTGTGGAAACATTTCCCATATACATCTTACTAGCTAATGGTAAGTTAGCAGCTATAGCGGCTCACACTGTCTGTGCAGGAAAAATAATTAGAGAAAGAACTCTAAGATGAATAATCAGTAGGCTTTCAAGAATATTTACTGAAGTTGTAAAAGGAGATAAATCTCACTTATTCTAAACATCTTCCAAGTGAACATCCAGCTATAAACATTTTTTAATATACTCTTTGTTATTAATGAGGAGCAACACGAATGCACAGTGAATTAATCTACATTTTTACAGGTCAGATTTAAGAGGCCGACATCCCCTTACATTGCATGTCAATAAGAAGCACTATCCACTTCAAAATTACATTACCTTTTGCATAATTAACAAGTTCTGCTCAAGAAAGAGCAGCAGCTTCACGATCTTGCCCATGGACAGCAGGAGAATCTCTGCTCCAGTGCCTGAAGTACCTCCTCTCCCTTATCCTCCTCTAACCTTGGTGTCTTCAGGGCTGTTTCTCTCATGTTTACTTCACTTTGCTGAACAGTGTTTTTTTACCCTTCCTTAAACATATTTTACCAGTGACACTACCAGCTTTCTGCTCTCCTCTACGTGGGCTGCCCAGCAGCAGACCAATAGTGAAAGTGGCTAGAGCTGACTGGAACTACAGTGTTCCTCATAGGTCAGCCCTGCGTTTCCTCACAGAGGCTCTCCATACAGCCTCACCACTGCCAACACTGCCATATAGATCTCATGTACATTTTTCTTTCCTAAAGTAAGATTTTACTTCTGAAGCAGTAAGTATAGACTATTTTTATTTTCAGAGATCAGAAATAAATTGAACACTTTATTAAACACATGGGGGCATAGCCAAAAAAAGAAAAAAACAACCACAAAAACAGTCAACCAATACATGCACGACTAAAAAAACCTAGTAAAAAAACAAATAAGTTGGAAATAACTTCTCTGCTATGGACTGGGGAGACTCACCATGCCTTCAACAATTCTTAGATCATTTGTAGCTCCTCATAGCAGTAAGTTTTTTAGAAAAAATAATGATGAAAATCCTGGAAAACTCTATCAGCAGGAGACCAGAGAAGGGGGGGACCCAGTGATGAAACAAGGATGTAGTACAGAGTTTCGGTCAGCAGATTTCTGGGAGTGTCGATGTCGTAACGTAGATTTCATTCTGTATTACTTGTGCTCTAATCACGGGAGGAGATGGGGACAGACACAAACTGGGCTTATTTCACTCTTTTTAAAGATAACCCTGAGGTTATACATTTGAAAAAGCAGCACTGTGGCAAATGGAATTGGTCTTAAAAGATTTGTGTGTAATTCTGCTGTGTGCAGTGCCTACAATCAAGACAGACTTCAAACAATAGACTCACTCAGAAGTCTTCTTTCAGAAGAGACTCTAATGTGACATCCCAGTTTTGGAATATCTGTTATGTGTGAACAAGTAAAGCCAGGACCGTGATTAGTTGCATCTCCTCTGAAAATACTTAAGGAGTGCAGTTCTGCTGCACATTTAAAAATGTGTCACATTTTTTAAAGTTCTATTGGCATGCACAGATGAGAATTTATCATTAGATAAATGCTAGAATCCATCATAATGGATTGAAACCCCATTCCCTCATAGATCGTTTTACATATAATTTGGGAGGAACAATAGAATTATGGATAGGAATTAAACACAACATGACATACTACAGTCCCTTTAATATCTTACAGCTAAGATGTACACCCATTCAGCATGCCCCTGCCATTTGACTGCCCCTTGTTTCATAGAACCATAGAATCCTTACAGTTGGAAGGAACCTCTGAAGGCCACCTAGTCCAACTCCCCTGCAATGAATAGGGACACCATAGCTAGATCAGGTTGTTCAGAGCCTGACCAGCCTCACCTTGAAAGTCTCCAGGGATGGGACATTAACCACATCACTAGGCAATGAGTTCCAGTGCCTCACCACCCTCACTGTAAAAGATTTTTCTTTCCTGTCATTTTACTTCAATATGTTGAGTACCTGACATAGTCATGGTGAGCTACCACATATTACGCACCTATATGGGCAAAAGTATTTTTAATATCAGATATCAAAGCACACTTCACATTTGCAGGGACATGGATATGAAAACTGTATTACTGGCCAGTACAATTTAAGTTCTGTTAGGCAGCCCTGTAAATGTGACAATGCTCGTCAATTTAGTTGTGAGATACCATGCTGTAATGCAAATCACTCTGGCATTCAGGTAGCATCACCACTTTGTACCAGTTTTTTGTTGTTGCTGTTTTTCTTTTTTGCATATGTTAATGACTTTGCTTTATTCTAACGTACAGTTGTGTAACTCAAGTCCATCAACAAGGCCTTTTGGTTCTAATTATATGTACCTTAGTTACTAACATAAGTAAGTAACTCAGAATTTGGCAAGATATTTCTAAATGGTTTGTTATTACCTTTTATTGTGAGGTGGTCACTTCTCTCTTGCTGTTTCTTCTGTGATAATTTTCCTTATTGTTACTCTTAGGTTTTCTCAGCACGTTAAATTCTTGTGAATTTTGGTGCTGAAAAGTTTTGTAATACAGAAACTATGATTACCTGTGAATAAAGGCATGAGTCACTGAGATTGACCTCTTATATTCTGAAAAAAAGAAATCCATATCAGAGTTGGTTGAGGAAAAACGTCAGTTGTATGATTTCTGAAACACTACTGTAAGTGTACTAGTCTCACAAAATCCTTATGTCTGAGAACACAGTATTAATCTGAATTTGGTTAGTAACATCAGTCAGTGTTTCAGCCTTCCATGGAAAGTAACTCAGTGTAATATACAGGCTCTGAGATTTAAGATGCTGAATTCTGGAAAGGAATTCATGAAAAATTAATTTACTTCTTTTTCAATTTTTATGTTTTAGGAAATCTGCTGACAAGAGAAATTGTTCTGGTTCTCCTCTTAGCCCCATTCCTGCTTCTTTATTTCTTTACTGTTATTGTTAAGAGAGTTGTCAGAGCTGGCAGGCCTGAGAAAGTAACAGACAATTAACTAACTATTTCCTTTCTTAAATCACACTTATACACACTATGAAAGAACTGATACATAGGGGAGTAACAACATTATATCAGTAATTTAAGGCATGAGAATAGATATTATCAAGGAATTCTTTGATGCTAGTTGTACTGCTAGACAGAATTATTTTATCCAAAAAGAGGCATAAAATGCAATTAGATGCTCAGTCCATGGGAAAGCGATGAATGTTGGTTGCCTATCTCTGTTCTGTTCCTTAGAAAATTACCCTCAGGCTGTCTAAAAGAAGAATGTTGTCTTTGATTTTTGTTTATAAATTGTGTTGTGATATAGCACATCAGCAAATGACCATCCAGTTAGAATAGAAAGATCAATAGAGAGGAATAAAAAATGCACCCCCTTTGTTAGGAGAAAAAAATATGCAGATTGCTCCTATCTAAATGAGGCATCTCTGATTCTTACACACACATATATATATATTTAATAGAGGTCTGTATGTTCTTTCAAGATAGTGAAAAATAAAATGAAA
The DNA here is from genome assembly GCA_028571105.1 of Tragopan temminckii. Lineage (NCBI taxonomy): Eukaryota > Metazoa > Chordata > Aves > Galliformes > Phasianidae > Tragopan > Tragopan temminckii. Next base: position 6,569 of record JAOWBP010053980.1, read on the forward strand.
TAAAAATACTGAAATAAAATAAAATAAAATAAAATAAAATAAATAAAATAAAATAAAATTTAGCTTCTGCTTTTTTCTTGAAAGGGACTGACAATGGGCAGAGTGCAGATCTCTGGGCAGAGGAGCTGCTGTTTAAATACTGCAAACTCGGAGAGGAAAGTATAGTGTCAACAGCACACGTACACCTGTACACACCATCTGGGGTGGAACTGATAGCAGCCACCAAAACTTGGCATGACTCAATCTCTTTGGAGATACTCTCTTTGATCCTTCTCTCCCCGTAGAGGGAGATTAAGCAATGGAAACGAAGAGAAGAATAAACAGAATCATGTTTCATCCACCATCTAGCTCAACAGAAATGTCTGACTTTGTCTGATTGCACCCAACAGGAATTTAATTAATAGTAAAGAACTACTGTAACAAGGCAGCTCAGCTGCGTTTCCAACTGTGTCCAGAATGTATTCTTTAGCCTTAAATAATCAATATTTAGTAATATTTTCTTGTCATACACAAGTCATTGTCTCACTACTAGTGAAGACTGACACGATTCTGGCTGTGTTGCCTTGCTGTGTTATAAGGGTGAGGGAATAGTTGCATATCCTGTTTTGCAAGCATTTAATTATTGCTAGAAATGTTTATGTTGAGGGAAAAAAAAAAGGATAAAGTGTGTAGTTAAGAATTATAATACAATGTTTATCTTTACAAAAATTATTGTTGCTTACTAGCCACAGAAAAAAATATACCTGTAAAATGGAACCTGTCAGATAAAAACACCACATGGGTCCTAATGTATAAAGCAGTAACTGAAATTGTTTCCTGACTCCCTGGAGGATGATTGAGATGGAAATCAGCCAAACTAGGGAAGCCTATTTGAATGGCACAAAGGAAATGAGCCCTACTTTCTGAGGTTCAAAAGATGTTCTTTTCTTTTTCACACCTACAAAACTATTAATTTGATGATACAGACTAAATAAACTGCATGCTTCTCATCAGTAATTCTTCATGTACCAAGTCATGGGGTTTGCATTCTAATATTTAGGCCTAAAATTTATCCTAGAAAATACATAACATAGAGTAATATATTTTTTCTTGAATACTTTTCACTAGAATAAATATTCTAGAAATAAGGCTTGGCCATGCTGTAACAGTAAGATGCAAGTACACGAGGGCTGCTAAAAGACCAAGGTATGAGTCACTACTTAACCCACCACTGAAGGGGAGACTCCTTCATCACTGGAAACACTTTACTGCTTTTAAATTTCCTGCTGAGCTACATCAGAAAGCCGTGAAAAGAAAGTCTCAAATGCCTAATGAGGAATTTTTTGTAGTTTCTTAAAAATTAAAAATTGTAAAACTTATGATGTTTTGATTAATCTGCAAAATATATATTTTAAGTATTCTAGGAGAGATTTTCATAGTTGTGGAATGAAAATGTAGAATTCCATACCAAAACACAACTTATATCTAAGCCTCAAGCATCATATTTTCATTTTATGTTCCTTTCTTTTACTGTCCAAGCATTTTTTTCTTGCCTCCATAATTAGTCCATTCATATTTTGACAGCAACAATCTAGAGAAACAAAGATAAAATTAGAAAAAAAGTTTGATATTACTCCTGAGAAGTTGTAAATGGAAAAATAAGGCGCACCACCAATAATAAGACAACAAGCTTCACTAAGAAAAATTCAAGTCAGATTTCAAATCAGACCAGTTAGGAAGAAAGTTTCATCAAGTAAGAACAGCTTCAGTGTAAAAGCTGTTTCCTGGAGAATCTCTAGTCCCTGTTTTAAACTATGTGCTCTCTGAAGAGACCTTTAGAATACAGATGTATTTTTATATTTCTTTCTCAATAGGGAAAACTTTCTCAGTGGGGTGCTCCTTGCAGCTGTCTTTATGACTTTTCAAAGCAGTGGACATCAGTTAACTACAAAATGAGAAAGCAAAGAGCAAACAGAAAACCCATGGAGAGGGCTGCTGTCAAATTTCCCTTAAAATCTAAATGACAGCAAAAAAAAATGTATTTTACTTCACCATAATGTAGAGATAAATGGTGATGAGTTCCATTTGACTAGCTGGACAGCTATTCAAAATTGATGAAAAGACACAAAATTTGTTTTTAAAAACTCAGAGTGGAAACAGATAGACTCACACAGAGTACAGGTAGTATTCTACTTGCCTACATGCTTCTTGGAAATCCTCTAACTTCTAGGTCATTTATTTTTTAATTACTCCTGTATTTCATTGCACATGCAATAAGGAATAGTTTGTTATCATGACATACTGCTGATGTGTCATTTAAATCCTTTGTATTCAACCGCTTTTGAAATGTTTTCCATTTATTTATTTATTTATTTCACATATTTGGGAATGGCCCAAATTCTTCTCTTCTTTGTGATGACTTTGTGGGTTTCTTTGTTTGTTATGTTTTTCAGTTGAGAACAAGTGATATTTGGTGCTGATCAGATAACAGAGAGTTTCAAGAACAGTCTCTACTGAAAGAAATGAATAATTTCCATTTCTGGCAAGGCTCTACAAATGACAGGGAGACAGCTGTGAATTAAGCTGACTGGTAGGGCTTATGTTGCACACATGGAAGCAGTGTTGCAACATACATCTTGCACAAAACCTGATGATTGCAAGCTTGAAATCTCTTGAAAATTCTGTTTCTTGTTGTTCTTTGACCATTCTTGCGTTTTGAAATTGTACCTTTTGTTTTGTTGCCAAGACCATCCAGCTCAAAAATCCCTACCTAAATCCAATTGTAATGCAGGTAACTTTTTTGTTGTCCTACATTTCCTCATGCTGTGGTCTTGAGGGACTACAATAGACTATTTTGATACAATTTTAGCTTAATGAATGTGCCAATAAAAACTCATGCCAGGGCATCTGGAAAGAAGAAAGACCGTCATCTACAGACATAGCCAGAAAATTCCTGCAGAAACAACTACAGTCATTAAAGATATTACTGATTTTAATTAAGTTGTTAATGTTTGTTGTGTTCCTCTGTCTATTTGTACCACCCCCGACAAGAAAGCCAGGATGGTCACGAAAATGCTCCTCTTTTGATTAAAGGGAGATGAATGCTGGTGTTTTATTTTCATAGCGTCTAATAGCTGTTTAAGCAAGGCTGACTTTTCTTTCAAGTAAATGAAGGGTTCTCATCAGTTAGATCTCCAGTAGCAAGAGCTCAGGGGAAAATGTCTTACATTAGAAAGTGGTATCAACTCAATTTACAGCTATTTCTGTACATATTTTGCTGACAAAGAGCTGGAATCTCATTGACATATGCTCCAACATATATAAAATTAAATAAGGGTATTCTGTTCATCTGTAAAATTTCCCTGCTATTGTTTCCAACATTTTTATTGCCTCTTGTTTCACATTTTCTGTCAATGTAGAACTGGAAAGAAATAATACAAATACATATATAGCATATGGTGTTTATGTACGTACATCTAAGCTCTTCTGCAAAGACAAGCTTAATAACTATGTATATCTCTTAAACTCTACCTAGCTGTCTGTCTGTACATGGGTGACACATCCTTAACGTTTTTTTTAATATTGTTACTGTGTACTTTACACTGACAGTGTTGTCAGTAATGGACAACATAGACTTACTGAAAAATTACAACAGTAATAGACTCTATAGTGTCGATGAGGTTATATGTCATAGAATCATAGAATCATAAAATCATAGAATCATAGAATGGCCTGGGTTAAAAAGGACCACAATGATCATCTAGTTTCAACCCCCCTGCCACAGGCA
>JAOWBP010053981.1:0-10330 GCA_028571105.1 Tragopan temminckii
TTGACCAAATAATTCACAATTAGCAAATATAAATCAAATTAAGCTGATAACTTGGTTTCATTATCCATAATCTTCATTCCACCATCAGTATAAAATCTACAAAACGAAATTTTAAAAATTCAACGATCACAACCCAACAAACAATCCATACCTTTTTTTGCAGCGAATGGTAAATATAGGAAACATTCGATTTTTTGAAGATGAATCACCCCAAAAATATATCTTCGTGGTTATTAATCCTTGTGGTCTTTGGTCTGTTTATACAATGAAGATGATTTGATTTGATGATGAATGTGGCCAAAGCACACTAAACAACAACAATAACAACAAACTATAAAAAAACGAGTATATAACCAAGAGAAAAATGTTGTCGTCGTCGTGTGTTGTTGTTGATGATGTTATTTTTTCTATAAAAAAAATAACAACAATCGCGTCGACCAGCACACACAAAAACACACCATTCAAACCACCACACCACCACCGCTACAACGATTTGGTTGATAATGTTTTTTAATGTATGTTTGTTTGTTGTTTAGTTAGCTAGTGTGTGTGCGAGTGTGTGTTGAGTGAGTAACGATTTCAAGAACTCGTCTTCGACGACGACAACCAACCAACCAACACAAGAAGATACAAGTTGTATACCGAATGAAAGAAGAAGTCGACACGATGACGAATCCTCTTTTCAAGTTTCTAAGATGGATTTCTGGTTAATCGTCTTCTTGTTCTAGTCCGTTTCTTTTCATTATCAACGAAACCGTCTTCAACAACCCTTTTTTTGCAAAAATATCACAATCTCTTTTAAAAAAATTGATTACAATCAATTTTTTTTATAATAATCTTGATGAATTCCAAAATAATTACCACGAGGTTGTTTTCAAGATTTTCTTTTAATTGATGTTGTGGCAACAAACGACTGTTTTTGTTTCTGGTCTTGGTGAGATGTTTTTTTTTGAAAAAAAGAGAGAAAGATGCGGCTGGAAACTCTCGTTTTTTTTCTTGTTTATAGATGTTTTTTCTGTCGCAATCGTTTTGTGTGTGGTTGGTTTTTGTTTATTTGGATATTTTCTCTTCTTGTTTTCTCCAAAAAAGATGCTCTTTTTTCCCAAATATTTCGTGATGTTCCGCAATTTCACGTTATATATTTTTTTTTATTTATTTATAATTGTTGACCAAGTGCAAGTGAGATGTTTTTTCTTCTTTTTTTGATTACAAGTCAAAGCGTTGTGAGTTTGTGTGTGTTTTTTTTATATTTCTCTTGAGCAAAAATTTTTTATTAATCAAATTTCAAGCTTGTGTGTGAAGCGAGAAGGATACACCGCATGATCATGATGATTAGTGACCGTTCCAATAAATTTATTCCTGTTTTTTTTAAAAAAAACAAACAAAACATTAATATTTTTTTAAAAAAATCAAATTTAGATAAATTCAAATCATATTTAGAAACGAACGAAACATTCGTGGACAATCTTAGATTTTTGTCAGTTTGTAATATTTGTGAGAGAGAAGATAATGTTTGACATAAACAGACCCACACTTGCTCACACACACACACGGAGGCTCACATTTTGTATTTTTTTCCAAGAGTGGATAATATTGAGGACGATCAAGGGAAAACACAGCACCATTATTATATTATCACGATGATCGTCTCTCTCTATCTCAATTATGCTCGGATAAATCATCATCAAAAAAAGACCATGAAATACAGACGACAAACGAGAAACCATCATAATCAAATTTAATCAACTAATCTTGAGGCTATTTTTTATCTTCTTTTGCATTTTGTGTCCACAGAAAGAACACACGCACTCAATCAATCACAAACATGTGCACATTACGAACTTTTTTTTAAAAAAAAATTTAAATTAAAAATCAAAGTTCAATTGGATCAAATCCAAACGAAAAATCCAACAAAAACAACCACGATTTCTCTATGATAATTCACCCATTTACAAATTATCAAACAACAAAACTTATATAACTTGCATAACACACAAATAACCCTTTTAGGGCAAACAACAACAAATTTTCTAAATTAAGGAAGAAAAACACGTCAACAGTAAGATAATTTAATAATATAAATAATTACAAGATGGTTAGAAGAAATATAATCAAGGATACATTCTTTCACTCTCGCTTGGATCCATAACATATCTCTCTCTCACAAGGTAAAACAAGCACACTCTAAATCAAGATATAGGAATTCTCTCTCTCGTAAATCATCGAAATCGATATCCACAAACAAGGTTGATTTGCAACATCGATCCATATTTTAAATTATTCATAATAAAATTTATATAATAATTTCAAGGACAATCTTCATCATCATTTCTGTGGATTCTATCACAAAAACAGCGAAAAATTCCCAATCCAGGAAATGGATCATCAACATTTTGTTGAAGATTACATTTCTATGAGATTGCACTTGTATACATTTATGGTTGTTTGGGTTTTTGGTGTGATTAAAAAGTCACACTGATGGATTCATATTATAATCATCTGTTATATTTGGTTGTTAAGGAGGGAATGATAATCACCATTATTGTAGATTATAAGCAAGTTGCTTGCAATTTTCAAATCTTATCAAACATAAAACATCGGGAGGCTAAAACCAGAAAAAAATCAAACAAACAAAAAATCACAATTAATTGATTAACTTTAAACATCAGCACCAATCAATCAAACGAGAACGTTATGATTAGATTATGATTGTGAGAGCTTTATTAGAGAAAACAACATTATGATCGAGTTGGTGGAGTTTATTTTGGATCTTTTTAAAAAAAAACTTTGAATCGATTTTAAATTTAACAACCAAAAAAAAAAAAAAAAATATTTTAGCCTGGGAAACAACACAGAGAAAAATTTGCAGAAACAAAAATCGATTCTTCTACAATTTCACCTTACAACACTAAAAAAATTACTTTTTGTTTGGATCTCATCAAAACTATATACAAAAATAATTCAATGAACTTTCGAAAGTCGGTCGGTTTTTTCTTCTTTTTTCGTTTGTTGTTTTCGTTGATTTTTCTTGGCAAATTTTTCTGACACCCACAACGACACACCTCCTTAAAAAACAATTAAAGTTGTTGATTTTAAAATGTTGATTCGAGAAAAAAAATTATCACAGAAACACAAAAATTAAATTAAATTTCTCAAGAATATTTTTTGGTTGATTTGTCTTCAAGTTGTGATCGTTGAAATTTCTTAAGATTTTTTAAAAAATTAAGAAAAAACGATACGCACCAGGATTCATTTTCGAATGAATCCTTGTAAAATGGATTCAGTTCATCATCAAACTACAAACTTGTGTGTGTGATGTGTCGTATTAATGATATCTTCTTCTCATCATCAAACCAAACCATTATCAACACGATTATATAGATTTTTATTATTATTTTTCATTCAACAGACATCGTGTTTTTTTTTGTTGAATCAAAGAAGTGAAAAAAACAACACAACGACAATAACAAGAAAACACACACAGAGCGCAGACTATTTCCACATAACTGACTATAAAAAAAACTAATGCTAAAACAGAATGAAAATTTTTTGTTGTTGTTGTGCTCGCTCAACAACAAAACACAAGCAAACAACAGCATCAATTTGTGGTAGTGGCATTGCTCACTGTTAGCCACAAACAACCACATCATATACAATAATAAGCAACCAAGGCTAATATATGTGTGGCCGGCCTCATCAACACACACACACACCAACATAGTTCAATGCCGCTACAATTTTGTAATAATAAATGCTCTCTCTATCTCCCTCTCCTCATTATTTGTTGTCTACGATACAGGAAATCTTCGCTTTAAAGGATTATCTCTTTTTTTTGAATCTAAAGATTAGATTATTATTCTATGAATTTGGGAATCCCAATTCTTTTTTTTTCTCTCTCTCTCTCGGTCTATGTTTTTTTGTGACCAGAAAAATTATCTATCTTTTTTCTCTATTAAAATCCTAGATACAGGAACACTGCCATATCTCTCAAAGACTATAATTTTTGGCTAAAATGTTTTCGTTTGGATACAAAACATTTTTCGGACCCAAGAGACCTGAAGACTAGATGATAATGTGGAGTGGTTGATCGAGGATATCAACCAAAAATAACGGAGAATAGAACAAAGAATCACAGAAAGATTCGATAAAAATGGAATTCTATGGAATAAAGAATTATGATTGGCTAATACAGTTCATTTCGAATCTTAGAATACAAACATAGAGAGAGATAGAGAGAATGAAAAACGTTCCAAAAAAATCCAAATTGGAATCTTGGCAAGAAGAGTTAGAATTATATTTGCATTACAAGTGAATGGCAAAAGTTTTCCATAGAACAAATTTCATCATCAATCAACAAAAAACAAGAATTCATTACGTAAAAAATCTAGGATCAAAAAAAATTTTTTGGAATCAAATCAAATCGAACCTAAAAATACATTCGAATAGAATCTTTTTTGCTTCTGATGAAAAAACATTCGAATAATAATATTCGAACCAAACAACAAAACTTTCATTATGGAACAAAAAAACATTCCAAACAAAAAAATTCGAATCATTAAACCACGCCCACAAGATTCGAACTAATTTTTTTTATGAAAAAAAATTCCAAAAAAACTTACCTAATTTTTGTTGTAAAAATGAACGATGAACGAACGAAGAAGAATTAATTCTAGAATTAAATTTTTTAAATTCGAATTAAAAAAATGATTCTAAATTCGAATTATTTTTGTGTGTTCGAATTAAAAAAAGAAGACACACAGAAAAAACAAAAACAAATTATTATTAAGAAAAAAATAATAATGGAAATCTCACGTTGCGTTTTAGCGTTTATACAGCACAACACACACACACAATTTGGAGACAAATACACACAATATGAGAGTGAGAACATTGAATGTTGGCTCACTCAAGCTCACATACTAAAATAAAACAAGAAAAGCTTACAACGAAGTTTTACTGTATTTGTATTTTCTTGTTGTTGTTCTCGGCTCACTCTCTCGGTCTGTTGATGCGTTGTGATGATTCTTTTTTTGCTAGCAGCATAGCAAAAACTTAGAAATCCATACCACATTATTACATACCACATTCACTATCGTACTATTTTTAATGCTACTACCATTGATTGTGGTTGATTTATATTCTATAATTAGAATCCAATAACAATTTTTTGTGCTGCTAGCAGTTGTTGTGGTGTGTTGTGGCAACAACAAAAAAACGTTCCATTTTGGCACACATGTTTTTGTGTTGTAGCCGGGCATTTTTTTTCTTCTTGTTGTTCGTGTTCCATCCCCCCGGGCAGATCAATTTGGTCGACCGACCTGAAAGCTCTCTCTCTCTCTCTCGCGTGTGTGTGTGACCACCACCGGCTGTGTGTGCTTTCCTGGCCAGCCCTATGTGCCCAGCCCCTTCAAACAAGACCTGGGCTTTCGTGATGTTCGCCCTCCCTGTTCCCGTCTCTCTTTTTTCTTCGTTATTCAATTTTTTTGGTGTCTTCTCTCTCTCTCTCGCTTTATTTTTCGAATTTTTTTTAATATTTTTACACACACGAAATCATCAAACCTGGGCAGCTCATCCCGGGGGAGCTACCAGGTGAAAATGGTGAGAGAATACCCCAACACTCTAAAAAAAGAAACCAACTTTTCCTGATAATTTTTCTTCACACAAGTTTATCGATTTTAATTTGTGTGTGTGTTGTAAATGTATTACATCACCAATTCTCCCGGGGGGTTGATTTATTTGAATCAAAAAGTGAAGATTTCCTGTAGATTCTAATAAACCTAGATCTATTTATATGAAAATTACAGTCAAACATCTTCATATCAAAAAAGAACATACAGCATTCCGTTATAAAAAAAATTCATTCGAAATTCGAATGAAATTTTTTCATAATCGAACGAAAAAAACATTCGAATGAAATTTGTGTTGTTTTTTTCCAAAGTGTGTTTTTGTGTGATATTTTTTTTGCAAATTCCGGAAACTTTCTCTGGCAAATATGATTGATATGACATAAATGCACAACAAAATTACTGGTAATAAAAGGGTTGAAGCCGACTTGTGTCACAATTCATGATGAAGAGCAGCTTTGATTAGCTGGAAGATTATTATTGAGGGATGGCTGCTCTCCCTTCTTAACCCTTTCATCCCTCTCTCTCTTCATTGATGTTAATAACATCAATTGTCGAATATTGTGTGTGTGCACACCAACATTATGTTTGTGTGTGTCGTGTTGGCAATAACAACACAACACACTCACACACACACACTTTCACTGTGCAACCAAACACACACAACAGTGTTGTTGTTGTTGTTGTGTGGGCGCCATACTAAAAACAAACTCGCCAGGCGCCACTGTTGTGTGTGCGGGGAGGGAGGGCTGGCTGGCTTGTGTACATTCCCCCCCGGGAGGATTTTTCTGATTATTAGACCAGCACACCTTACAGTGTTTATAATCTTCATCATGTTAGCTGTTGTTGTTGTTCGTTTTCAAAGTCTTTTATGGTCAAATTTAGCAACAGGATTTTTTTCTTGCTTCTGTATGCAGAAATATACTGTAGGCAGTTGAAACGGTTGAAATCCGGTATATTTTTTATGACCTTTGACACCGAGGGCAATTTTCACTCGTTCGTTTGTTGTGTTAATAGAACGAATTTTTTTTTTATAAAAAAAGGTCAAGCCCCTCCTCTTTGTCGTTCGAAATTTTGTGCGCATGCGTGCAAAATTTCGAATTCTTTTTATGAATTTTCGAACGTTTTTGTGATGCATCTTTTTTTGGTTTACCTGTGTGTTAGAACAGACATTAACCCTGCTAGCTGGTTTCGCATGGCAAAAGCTTAACACGCAAGTTGTGTCTCGCATTGACACCTGAGCTTTCGTTGTTTTCGATTGTTTGGTTAATTGTTCGTTATCAAACAAACAAAAAAAATGGTTTGTGGTTTGGTGAACACACCTGTTGTGCCATTTAAGGTTGGTCAAACGATCACAAAGACTGTTTTCTGAAATTCGTTTTTTTTCGCATTCTATTTTCGAATTAAAAATTTTGTGGAATCTTTTTTGTGGAATTTTTTTGTTTGTGTTCGAATCAAATTTTTTGCATTCGATTTTTTCATGGAATCTTTTTCATATGAAAATGTCACAATATGTTTGTTTGTTATCAACCGAATCAATTCCCAGCAGAAGCTGTTTTTTTATGGTAAGAGAACATGAATGATAATTTGATTTCATAATTTTGTTTGTTTTGTTTGTTGACGAAACCCTTTTTTCAAGAACATTTGGCCAAAAGTCAAAAAACAAATTCTAAATCCAGGAAAATGGAATGAATTTTGATGTTTTTTTTGTTGGAATTAATTTCTATTTTCGAACACAAATAAGAGGATCGCCTGGCTGGTCCTGGTGTTTCGGTGCCTCTAATTGCTTATTTTTTCGAAGCTTGTTTGTTTTCTTCTTTTTTATGGTTTTTTTTCGTTCTATAGTTTCATTTTCGTTCGAAAATGAAACTTTTTTTTTTGAAGAATTTTCTTGGAAATTTTCTCTGTGTTTGTTTCAGTGTGTTTGTATCTTCTAAAAATTAATTTTTTTTGTTTGTTAACATGAAATAAAAAACTTTTTTTAAATGAAAAAAACAAGGTTTCATTCGAATCATTCCATTTTCATTCGATTTTTGTTTGTTCATTTATTGGAATGTTTTTTCGCTTTCTCTCTCTACGGGCTGGATTCGAATTCTATAGAACTTGGAATATAAAAATAGAATTCTTTTTAGAGAAAAAACATTCGATTGGCCAAAAAATTCGTTTTTCGAATCAAAACTGAATGATGGATTTATGTTGGTTGGTTTGGTTGAGCAATTGGTGGAACACTTTACGGTGCATTTACACTATGCATGAGAAATGGATTTCCTCTCTTCCAATACCTTAACACCATTCCTCCACACTCTGGTTCCATCGAACGAAAAAAAACGTTCTAGAACGAATAAAAATGGAACGTTTTTTTTCGTTCGATGGAGCGAGAAATGTTTACTTGTTTGTTTCTCGTTAATTCTTGTGATTGTTTTTTTTTCGTTTTCTCGAGTACTTCTAGTAGAAGCTTTGAGTTATTCTGGAGAATTCCAGAATTCTGCAGATTCTTTTCGAACGTTTTTTCTTCTTTACAGTCAATCTTCTTCTTTTTTTTGAAGTTACACTGTAATTATAGAACCAGACTGGCACTGTTTTTTGTTGTTGTTGCAATAGCGTGAAGAAGAAAAACGTGAGGAGGAGGAGAAGAGAGGATTATATTTTGGCAGAAACCAGTCAGATAGTCGTCTTCCTCACACACACCAAACCAAGTGAAGACATTCCGTATTAGACACAGAGAGAGAGAGAGAGAGAGAGAGAGTTTGCAGACTGTTTTTTTTTGGTGAGAGGGAGGGAGGGGGAGAAAGAGGGTGAGGAGGATTGCGTGCGTGTGTTGTGTTGTTGTTGTTTTGGCTGGCTGGTGTGTTGGACGGATCCATTATCAAACAAAAACAAAAATAAAGCAGGGGTATGCAGGGTAACCGAGCGCGTCGTGTCTTGTTGGTTGGTTTGGTTGTTTGGTGGAGTTTTTTTGGTGTTCAAAACAAGTGGAGTTTTTTTTTGTATTTTTTTTCAAAAACGTGGAGGCGTCAGCTATACTCCACCAAAATTTCATTCGAATTCGAATCAATTTTTATTCTTGTTTTCGTTCGAATTCGAATTTGAGAAAATTAAAAAAAAAGTCCGGTGAACCGACTTACCGTGTAACTTCGACTTATTCTACGATTTTTTTATATGGCTGCATTTTGGGTTCTGAATAATATTGGTGATATCCTGTGGATATGTTAGGGAAATTCCCGGTATTTCTCGCTCTCTCTTGATGTTTTTCACGGGCGCACACAGACTGGAATAGCAGACCGAAAATGATTCGATTGCAGGATTATTATTAATAAAGCTAGCATACTTCACAAACAGATGAGGAGGAGGAGGAGGAGCTGCAAAATTCGAATGAAAAAAAAAATATTTTTGGAATAAAAGAGTTGGAATGGAATTCGAGACCAAAAATTCTATTATTATTGATGGGGGCGATTTTTTTCTGGAAAAAATGGCGGCGTTGTTTTGTTGTTTGTATGGAGGATGAAAGTATCCGACTCGAGTGATTCGATTTGATTTAATTTGGAACGAATCTAGTTCAATTCGAATCATTTGTCATCATTTTGGGAATTAATTCGATTCATAAAAAGATTCGATTCGAATCATTTTTATATTATCAAGGATAAATGAAAAAAAAGGTCAAAGACCGTATGGCCATGTTGATGAGCACAAATCTAAAACACAAGACCGGATGGAGGCTCAGTAAAACCGGAAATCCAAAAAATTTGATAAAATTTGATTCTAAACACCAACAAAAAAATTCGAAAATATGATTCAAGTGCTGCCATCTTTTGTCTAAAAATCAAACTAAAATAATAAGCAAATAGAAGTAGTGGCATAGAAATTAGTAGGAAAGGTTATTTGTTTCTAATGAAGTTTTCATTGGCGAATGCTTCTACCACAAAAACCGCTACAACGTTTTATTTGTTTTGATTTTTTTTGCCAAATAATTTCTTGTTTTGAGTTAACTTTTTTTTTAGAAAAAAAACAACAAAACGAAGAAAAATTTCTGCTAAAAAAAATCATGTCATTCGAAGATGATTATGATCATCAAGCATGATGTGTGATTATGATGACGATCATTTTTTTTGTGCAATTAAATTTAATCCAGTTATGTTATATAATATTTTCTCTATAGGAATATTGCAATATCAAGCAGACATTTTGGTGTAATATTACCATAACACACCACACACAATAAAATGATTCATTCGATTAAAATGGAACAATACACGTTCGCGTTTTGAAGACAATTAACAGCAATTAAAATTAATTGTGTTTTTTTGTTGTTTTTTTCCATTGTTGCTTTTGTTTCGTGGTAAAATTAAATCGATTCTTCGAAGTCAAAAAAAGTTTATGGTGATGAAATAAACTCAACAAATCAAACAGAACAAAAAACGTAGAGGTAAAAAGAATCATTTTTGTTGTTGTGTGGTAAAGATTTTCTTTTTTTAATTTAAAAATTTAATTTAATTTCTTTTCGTTTTTACCAGATTCATTTATTATAGAATTCTATTTTTTTTTCATTAAAGTCGTTAACACCGAACCATTTTAATCTGGTTCGGTTTGTTTATTTAATTACCATTTTGTGTGTGTTTATTTGTGTTTACGAGAATGAGAAAGTGAATTATGTTTTCATATGCTAACGGTGAATGTTCTGCTCAATCATCATCAACGTCGTCGTCTTC
>JAOWBP010053982.1:9908-46041 GCA_028571105.1 Tragopan temminckii
ATGATAAGTGTTGAAACGTTGACCTATAGCCAAAAATAAATTAGAGTGTCAAGTAAACCTGATAGTCTCATTAATGAAAAGGTACGCTAGACACTAGTTAAACTGTTCACTTTATGTTGTGCTGTCTCAGCATATTTATCTATCAGCTCTCAGTAGATCAAGTGTAGCTTGTTTCAAGAGAATGAATTTGAAATGCATTGCAGAATGTAAAGATATATTCACATAGGAGATAATACAACAGTTATTCATAAACAAAACATGAGGAATAGATCTCAATAATGATGATAAAAGTTAATGATTGAAAAAGTTGTTGATTTATAAGTTGATTTAAAGTTGTTGTCAACTTTACTGTCTCTTAAGCATTTCATCAGAACTAGTAAGTTAGTTTTGGCATATAGTTTGTACTCAGAGACCAGTAGCTTACATATTTCCAGTCTTGGCTCTGTATTTTATTAACTTAAGCATTTTGACTAAGTACCCTATCTCCTAGTAGGTAAGTGCAAAACACTTCAACATAGTATATACTTGAAGAGTATCCCATGTATGCTTCTCTTTTCAGAGAATTCACAAAGTGTATCATATCATTCTGCTTCTAGCCCAGAATTTAGTTGTAGTATATAGTTAAGCACCAGTGCCTCTCCATCATTTGATAAAAAACAGATTCATGAGCCAGTGTCAATTAGAGTGATGATGTTCCAACAGCTACCCATCAAATGTGCATCTCTCAGTATATTGGAGCACAACAGAAGAGTAGATCATCATAGAAAAAAACTATTACTTTTAAACATACAAGATAATTTAGGAAGATCCTTGGTTAAAAATAGCATTTAAATTTATTCATTTAATAAAAATACATTTTCAATAAATACTTACATTCTATTTTTACATAGTTCTCTTCTGTTTATAAGTTAAATAAGCCTTTATTTAGAGCTCATATGGCTGAATTTTGATATTATTTGAAAATGTTTTACATTTTAACATAAACACTATACAGCTGACTGATAAAATTGTGTAATATTTTAGCACCAAATGAACATGTAATATTTACGCATAATATCACTAATAAGCAAGTCATTCCACTCTTAGTTGTGGAAATTATTACCAAATTGAAAAAAAAAGCTCATCTTTCCAATGGCAGCGTCTTAAGGTCGTCATAGGTTTTTGATTGTGTAGGTTAAAAATATCAGATAATTATTTAGGTTCCTAGAATAATGTGCAGTATTTTACTTAAGGCATAGCTGTGATCTGGCTTGATTAAAGAGCAGAACTTCCACTTCACATAAACTGTAACCAAACTAAGAGTTTCAGGAACTCTTTTCGCTAGCTTTGTGTACAGACTCATATACAAAATGTTCTGAAAGTTCCCTCAACAAGAGTAAATGGCCCTTAAAATACTGCTGCATACACAGGGTCTTCTAAGCAGTTTCTCTGTCAATGGGATTCAAGGAAGAAAGGTTTTGATTGGATGTCAGGGGGAAGCTCTTTACAGAGTGGTGAGGTGCTGGCACAGGCTGCCCAGAGAGGCTGTGGATGCTCCATCCCTGGAAGTGTTCAAGACCAGATTGGATGGGGCCTGGGCAGCCTGATCTAGTACCAGATCTGGAGGTCAGTGACCCTGCCTGTGGCAGGGGGCTGGAGCTTGATGATCCTTGGGGTCCCTTGCAACCCAAGCCATTCTATTATCCCCATCCCGTGCTGAGCTCAGGAAATGGCATGTATTTGCATGCAGATGTTTAAATCTAATAATAAAGATATCCAGGTCTCCAAAAATGCATCTTACGCATTCAACAAAACTACAAAAGGGAGAAGATACAACTCTCTCTGACCTAAGTTCCCACTTTTCAGTTTCATTAGTAAAACTGCCCCACTGCCACATTTTCACTTCTTAAATTCATCTCCAAGCAAGCATAGGAAGTTGCAGAAAGGCAAAAACAGTAACATTCAGCATTGCAAAGTGGTCATCCTATTAAGCACTGTGTCTACACATAATGAAATCAAGAACACAACGTCCTCAGTAAAAGAAAGGCTGCTGAGGTTTTCCCAAAAGCTGTCCACATAATTAATTTTCAGCATTTAAAGTTATAATGTTAAATACTAAGATTTGAACACAGAAGTCAATTCTCTCATTAAGCTGTGAAATAGCTTACAATTACACAATGTGCGAAGATAGATGGCAAACATTCTGATAAATCAATGTCTTCATTTAATGTCAATTTTCATTTTCTAATTCTTAGCTTGTTAGTTATTGAGCCCTTTTGTATTTACCAAATTAAATGTACACGCTTGGGGTTTTTTAGTGCCATGGAACTAAGATTATTCACATACACTCCCCTTCCACCCATTTATACACTCTTCAGATCACCTATTATCAAACCAAGTGCTGATGCTAATTTTAGAATGAGTATCCTTTGGTCACATTTATCTTCAATTTGGTTCAAAATGTACCAAAAAAAAAAAAAAAAAATCACCTAGAAAGCACAACATGATAAAATGTGTCCAAAGACTACACAAGGAAAATGCTAGTAAGGTAAACTGTTCTGTTTTCTTTTAAAGTAAACTGAATATTTAGCTCAGTTTTATGTATGTTATGTCTTCACGGAGATTCTTCACTTTCTACTTCCTTTCCTCGAAACAGGTAGTGTTATTGTCTACAGCTTTTTATTTTTCCTACAGTAAGTAATTTTAAGATTTAAAAAAGCTATTTGTTGCATAAATTCCAACACACCTTCCTTCTTAAAGTGTATGCTACAGTCATAATTGATCCAATTTCAAAAGAACTACAGAAATATTAATGTATTGATCATTGTGCTTTTCATTCTAAATACCAGTAGCACAACTTGATTTTGTCTTGCAGGAAATTGAGAATTTTTCTCATCAGCTTTCAGGGGAAGCCAACAGATAAAACAGCAAATAAAGTACTCATGAATTGCAATATTTTACTAGGGAAAAAAAAAACAACAAACAGTATTTTTATTTAATTTAATAGTAAATAGTAAAATGGTGAATAGTAAAATAGTAAAAGTTTTTATTTTATTTAATAGTAAATGGTTCTAACTACAGACTGATTTATAACTTCTCTCTGAATAACTCTTCCTCTACTGACTTTTGCAACTTCTGTAATTTTCTTGTGCAGAAATAAACAGAATCACACAGTTTCAACAAAAGACTAATCAATAAAGTATGAAACCACAAACAACAGACAACTACATTCACGTACAAGTATGCTCTGACAAACAGCAGATAAGTAACTCTGTGTGTTAGCTGGAAAAGAAGCAACTTCAACAAAGATTTGAAATTGAAGCACTGATTCCAGCAGATGTGACGACCTACTGTAGTCATTCAGTTCTTCCAATGCATAGGGGTAGAAAGTAGTGATTTAATACTTGTAGTCGCAGCTCTGGAATCAGACTTCAAATTCATTCTTAGGCATATTATGCAGATTAAGTTTATTCAAATTCTTACTTTGAATGTTAAACAGTATTTTCTTCAAAAACAAAAATGATAGATTTCACAATGTTGCCAACACTGACATTCTAAATCAATCATTTTAGTACAGTATACTTCTCCATGATAAAGTAATAAATTTATTGACTGAACATTCAGAAGAT
Source organism: Tragopan temminckii (assembly GCA_028571105.1). NCBI lineage: Eukaryota > Metazoa > Chordata > Aves > Galliformes > Phasianidae > Tragopan > Tragopan temminckii. Next base: position 13,517 of record JAOWBP010053982.1, read on the forward strand.
AGAGATTAAAAGTTTCAGATTACCTTCAGCTGATTATTGAAAATATCAATTTCCTGAAGTTTAGATCTGGTTTCTTTTTCTACTTCATCTAGCTGGTCTCGAAGCTGTTGACGGGCTAGTTCCTTGGCTTCTAAGGCTCTTTTGATAGTAAGAAGAGAATCTCCTGTTTTCAAATATATTGTGAAAGAAATATTTTCTTACATGGAGAATTTCATGGCACAGCCCACAACATTTTTCAAATTGTATCTTGCAACATAGAAAATCTTAAAGAGTATGCTGTGTAATGCAACGTCATGGCTTTTTAAAAACACATTTAGACTTACAAAAAATATACTTACTATGCAAACTGTTCTGTTGAACCTGCTTTAGTTGGTCATTGAGCAATTGCTTTTCTGGAATCAACTTTCCAAGCATCTGCTGAGATTCCTGAAAAGAAGACAAGGGAAGAGAATACAAGATGATAAAAACGCAGAGTGGTAAGTGATGGATGATGACTATGGTCATAAGAGCTTTTATTTTAATTTCTTTTGAAATCTCTTTTTACTTTTTCATACAGTAAATCATGTATCATTGCTATTACAGAAACACTATCTGTGTGGTACCTCCACTCAGAAATGGTTCTCTGCCAATTTGTCCTGGCTTTTTTTTGTCATTGTTGCCTTGGGTTTTTTTGAATACAAAAAGAGTAAGAACATCAAATTTAAGTTTATTACCTAAGGACTGATTTCTCATTGAAATGTAAGCTGGATTAGAAGTAATTGAAACTGAGGACAGAAAGAGATATAGGCATCTTTTCTTGTATCTAAATATTTTTAAAAACACTTCTTAACAGTTTACTTCTCATTTTAATAAATAAACACTAACTACAATAATAAATAGGAAAAATACTATCAGTTTATACAAAGAAAAGAAAATAGAGGCTCTCACCTTATATTATGGACAAAGCTATGCAACACAAACTGTTAGATGAGACCAGAGATCTCTAAAGCTCTATATTTAGTACTCATGAAAGAGGATTAAGGCCTCTAAATTTCAACATACATTCACACGATTTTTTACCAAGATTACAGGAGACTCTTGAGATATTCATCTTTTCGTGGATTATATATAGCCTTTGCTCTTTTTGGAGGACCAAGCCTTGACCTCCAGCTTCAAGTTATCACAGCAAATTATAGAAGCATGATGTAAAACAGCTTATTGTACAAAGCTGTTCAATTGTCAGTGTCTCATCTCTCACACAAACTACGTAGTTCATTTCAGCAGCTACTTTGAATTGCAAGCATTTGAAGAACATCTGACAATTTCAATTTGTCACAAAGGACTGTGAATGAAATAATACAATCCTAGCAACAAACGTCACATAACAACTCATGAAAAGTTTCTACTTTTCACTACAAGAACACAAGCTTGAACTCAGTGGCACGACTTCATAGTTGTCCCACCTTACTCTTGAAGACCCCAGTGTTTGGCTCAGATCTTATGATTATGCAATAACCACAGACAACTCTAATCTCCTTATGTTCCAGAAGACACACTCAGGTAGCACAGCAGTTGAGGTCTCTACAAATTCATAAGGTCTAAAAATTAAGATAAGCTATGCATTTGACTACTGGGAGTTACACATGTCTCTCACTGTTTAGCTGTACTGTCTACGGCACTTTTCAGCTCAAGGATATAATGAAGGCCACATAGTTCTATCACGGGCCTGTTTTCTTTATTTAGAAACAAAAAAGGAACAGCAATATATAATGCAGCATTTTCCAACTCATCTGCCTGAGGAGGTCTGCCTTGTTCCCAATAAATCACCACTGACATGTTTTAAAACTACATGCAAAATACTGTCCTCTGCATTTATGCTTCACCCTTCCACCAAACTCCCTTCCAACTGAAATACCTGCAAGCTCCATGTCACAGTTTGAGATGAAAAATTTTAAAAGAAATATAGTCCTGCACACAGCTATATTGGAAATTGAGTTTTCAAATAGTATTACCCAGGAAAGACGGCCTCTAACCAATTATATGTACTGAGGGATTAACTTCAATAGAAAAAAGGAAAGGAAACTGACCCTCTAGACACAAAGATATCAAAATTCTATCATTCCAATCAAGGAATGATTTAGTTAAGAAAAATAGCAGAACAAATCTCAAATTGCTCCAGGATTTACAGAGAAATTACATTCTACAAGTGCAGAAAGTAATATAGGACAGTATTTCAGAGTAGAATGTAAACTTAATGTGTTTGCTTTTAATGGGCAAACTACTACTGAAATCCAGGCCACTAATTTGAATACCCAGAATAATTCTGAGTGTATTTAAGAAAAGAGAATGTCAAGGGACCACGAAGATCAAGTTGTTTCCTGCTATCACAGACAACTATGCAACAGTTATCTAGTCCAAGAATGTCTTCTGTATCCATTAGTTCTACTGAGGAAACAGATGGAAGAAATTAATGGCATCACTAACACTGTAGTTTCATGCAACAAGAAATTTCTATATAGAAGGAAAAAAAAAGAAAAAAAAAACTATCAAAAACAAGTTCTCTTACGTCTGATGTGGGAAAATTTTCTTTTCTGACTCTATGCTCTGAGCAAGAGGGTAAATGAGAAACTGAGATACCACTAATACACTGTAAGTCTCTGTCACATACTCTGCTCCCAGTGCTTCAAAGAAAAGTCATATTACTTGGGAACCAAACTGTTCATCAAGGAGGCAAAAAAGACCTCTGCAAAAAACTAGCAGAAACCCTGCAGACAGCATACAGACAGTACATGTGGTTTAAACACCCCTGGAAATGCCACTCTACCAGATATCAGAGATTCACGTAACTAGTACAGATTTTCATCATGCAGTATTAACTGTTAGACAATTTCTTCCAAAAATTTTAATCAAACTCCATCTTGAAACTAATTAATAGGTTAAAGAATAATTACTTCTTTTAATTATCTCACTTTCCATGCCAAGTGTCACATCTATTAAATTATAATACTTCCAAGTAAAGATATAATATTCTACAAAAAGAATTCACAATATTAACTTTTAATCTACTGCAGCCTCTATAAAAGTCACATACTGCTCTTCTCTTTCCTCTACAAATTAGACAGTAAAATGTAAAGGATATTGGAGAAACTCTTCTATTTCAGGAAGAATCTTTCCATTCTTCTAGGTTCTCCCCAGATAGAATTGACCTTTTCTACCTAACTAGTAGCATTTCTTTCTGAAATCATAATTGTGATTAACCCCTCAAGCAAAACTAACTGAAATACTAGTGGTAGAGAACAACGATCTGCTAAGAAAAGATAGTTCCACAAAGCCATAGCTATTGTTATCAACATAAAACAAACAAACAAACAAAGAAAAAAACCCTCAAACTCAAACCCAAAAATCCAACAAAACAACCACCAAGAGAGTCAAACGTAATTTTCCTTACAGAAGTGCTGCCACAGTCATTGTGAATGAAACAATTTTAAAAGTGCATAGTTAGAAGTGGCCTAGCCTTTACTGAGTACAAACCGTCTAACAGCAATGAGAGAAAGCTAAAAATCACTACAAAGATAGCAGTGATTCTAAAACAAGTGGTAAATTTCAGAGTGGTGTCAAAATGCTCAAAAAAAAAAAAAAAAGCAATCTGCTTTTTTATCATTGTGATCTGTTCATAAGTAGAATAAATTAAATACTAGGAAAGTGAAGAATCCTTCTGATGTCCTTCACTTTTCCTTTCATAGTGATGAAGCTAAAATTGATGCATAAAAGCAGTAGAGAAGGAAAGCACACCTACAATCAGCCAAGAAAACTAAAAATAAACCTTGTCAAAGATTCTACAGAGAACAGTGCCCTTTTATTAATCTAGTACTACTCAATAAGTTACTTACCTACATCTACTTGTAGATGGACTATCCTTCTCATTACTTGTTTCCTAACAGTGTTCATATCATATTTTTTTTTTTCTTTCATTTGTACCTTCTATTAATTATACTCAGCTGTGGAAGCTCATTCCAAGTTCTTGATAACCAATGTTGTATATTCTCATTGTTTTTTTAGGATGTCTGTTACGACGGGACCCTATAGCAACTGTAGCACATTGGTCTTTTCTATTACTCAAATGACAACTTTTTATCATATTGTTTTCTCCTTGTTATATAATGACAAAAGCTAAGAGATGCTTTGCCCTTTCTGAATACAGAGGCTAACTGATGAAAAATAAGCAACGAGTTAACAGAAACTACCTACGAAAGTAGGAAGTCAAATTTATTCAAATTGTTGAAATAGCATTTACCTAGGTTCAGAAGACAACAACTGCTAGGTAGCTGTTTACCTTCTTCTAAGATGAGTTATCATATCTCAGACCATTTCTGTAGAAATTTTTTTGGAATCTAAGTGGTAGGGAAATTCAAGTGGTGGTTGCTTTCACATAGAAATTGGCTGTGCACATAAGATATCAAGTCTTTAACTTATCCAGATAAGTGGGTGCTTTTTCATCAATTTCATCAAGCATAGCCAGCTTTTTGCTTCTCTGAGCCAGTACTGCTAAAAATGATATAATTTCCTACACTTCATCAAACGCTGTTTGACTTCATTTTCGCTTGCAATACAGGAACATTTCACTAAAGGGAGGTGTGTGATTTCAAGCTAACTATGGTAGTTCTTAAATGTCACAAGCTTCCTGTTGCAGCATTTCTTGTTTGTACCAAGTGGACACAAATACTGTAAGAACACGATCCCTCAGCAACACTTTATAACAAGCTGCTGCCAAAAGAAAGACATCTTTCTGTTGGCAGGTGTAATGATGCACACAAAACCTAAATAGAAATGAGAGGTGTTTTAAAAAGTAAGAAGAAATTCCAAAAAATGCTCATGCTCAAAACAAAACAACACAAAAAACCAGAAAGGCCCATCTTCATATCTGACAATTTTAAATAGAAAAGCAGGAAAGAAGAATGCAAAGACTTGACCAAGAACTGACTGGCTTAACTGGCAAATGAAGTTTTGATACTTTTTAAAATTATTTTATAATAACAAAAGCATCATCAGGTCACTTTAGTGAGGTCATTCCTTTTGGCACAGAAACAGAAGTCACTACAATAAGAGTACATCACAAGATTTGCTTCCTCTCATCCCCAAACCCATTTATTTACTACTCGATACAAAAGGATTCCATGAGGACAAAGCAATAATCACAGCTATACCTTCAAGTGTAGGAAGCAATTCCTAAATGTCTGAAGAACAATACAGAAACTTTAAAGTAATGATCTATAATAATTGCTCATATGCCAGAAACAATACATCACATTTTGTGCCAAGTTTTGTTTTGCTGATGTAGTTAATGAGGGCAAAGAGCAAGACTAAGAACAAAATTAGAAAAATTTCCTTACCTGTAGCTGCTGTTGCAAATGGGTGATTTCTGCAATTCTCAGTTCTCTAGATTTATTTGTACTTTCAATTTCTTGTCTTTGGGTAGACAGCCGACATCTGATATCCTGAAGCTTTCCTTCCAACTGATTTTTTTTATCATTCTTTAGATAAAAAGAAAAAGACCTGTTTGCTTTACCAGAATGCTTCTCATGGAAATCAAGATCTAAAAAGTACTCCTATTGCACACTTAATGTTAAAATTATAGAAAATAAATAGGACTATATCACAAACATTAACATGTTTGTGCGTTTATTCTGCAACACAACCACTTACTAGGGCTTCCAGCTCAAATTCTAAAGTCTTCTTCTTTGCCTTCAGAACAACTATGTCCTCTTGTTCTCTGTTTCTTTGATTTAGCAGTTCTTGCCGACGATTACGTTCCCATTCAAGTTGCCTCTGCCTCTCAAGTTCCCGTTTTGCAGCCTTCAGCATTTAATCAAACCAAAAAGATACGAAAAATCTATTTTGAGAAAATATTCTGATCACTGATATTCATATTCTAATGTGTGATTAAAAAGTTAATATAAACATGCTGCTAAGTTATGGAATAACTATGTACCTCTATTTAACCATATAAATTGCTCAACTGTTTAAATGCTTACTTGAAACTATTGGTGCTTCACTTGTATAGAGCATACGTGAATTAACAGAATATCATTCAAGACCTAGTTTTCTGATTTAATAAGTTGTTTAACATTAAGATTTCAAAAACTCTTCAAAATAGCATCAAATCTCTCCCTAACATAAGGCATTCCCCATTTTTGCAAAGAACAGTCAAATGCTACTGCACTGCATTGATTGGCAATGTGAGAACATAACAGCTTCTGTTAAGTTAACCAGTATGTGTTTTCTTTAACAAATTATCTCATCACAGGAAAATTGTGAATGTCACCAATGCCAAGAAATCTTTCATCATTAATTCAAACATCTCTTTACTAGTATTAGTAAAGAAATCAGAAACTAGGCTCACACTGTCCTAGATCTACAGATCTCATCCATTCATTTCATATGAAAAATTAAGAAATTGTCAAACTCTTTCCTTCCCTTCAAAAACCCCAAAATATAAGTTAACTGTTTAAATGTTTGCTTGCTAAAAATAAAGGTGGTAAAATATTCAGTGTACACGCTCTATTCTGTTCTAAACAAACACGGATCTCAGTGACATAGCCACCTTCCTTTTATCCAGTTGATTACCTCTCTTCTTTCTATTTCTTTCCTCCTTTCCTCTTCTCTCTGCCGTTCCAACTCCCGTTGTTTTTCCAACTGTTTCTCTAGCTCCAGTTGTCTTTTCCGTTCTTGCTCTTGTCGCTCACGTTCCTTCCTTTCTTGCTCTGCCCGCTCCAGTTGTGCTAGACGCTCTTGTTCTTTGCGTTGCTGTTCCAGGAGAGCCTGCCTCCGTTTTTCAAGTTCTAGATTGCCACGTTCAAAGTTCTCACGTTTTTTATCTTCAAATGTAACTTTAATTTGTGGAAACATGGGGCAAAGGAGAATTAAACTTTATTTTGTTGTCTTAAAAAAAAAAAATCAACGTATGCTGAATCAAAGTGAAATAATCTTCCAACAATACTAGAAAAACAGCATTCAACTACTGATAGTGCAGCTCTATAGGCAATCCTAGGTTTCATTATTACCTTTTATATCGTAGTTCCCTTTAAACCCACAACCTGAGGTAATTAGAGTGAATTTTAGTCCACATTTTTCAGTGCAGACACATGATCTGAAGTTCCTCTATACACTGATAACAGTAATAGCACAAGAACCAGCCCTTCTTCTATTACAAGAAAGGCGAAGAATTCAGACAAAGATGTTATTTAAAAGCTATTATGCAAATGATCAGAATGTATTTAAACATGATATTCTCATATGATAACTCATTACTGTCAGGAAAAGAAATAGCTTGCTTAATTAATTTGTTGAGTAGAAATACTCACGAAGACTAGAACCCTGCTGATACACATCCTCATCATTTGCTGTCCTAAAACAATGCCATCATTTCCAGCACAGGTTCCCTGACACTCTTCTATAATATCAGGGGTTATCCTTTCCCTATTACATGCCCTAGACTCCCCCTTTCATGGTTGCTCCAAATTATTCCCTCCACATCACCTTCTGTTTCTTTTCATACCCTCTATGTTCCATTCCCATACTATGTACTCTATATTTCTCTTCCCTCATGCTCAACTATTGGCATGCAAGCCGAATCAAGAGACAGTACATGTTCACTCCAAAGTGTGAACGTGCCAACTGCTTGACATGTTGGCCTAACATCTGCTCAACCAGTTGAATCTTGTCTTTTCTTAAATTTGAGCCTCTTCCCTATTACCTATCACCAATTTTCAAAGAAGAAGAAATTCAATCACTTTAATGTTTTGACTCTGAGAAAATTTATTTATTTCAAATTAGCCACTAGATTCAGGGGATATTAAGATACAGACTGATAAGATACAGAATGTGATTGTAAACACATTGCTTCAGAAAACGAAGGAAAAAGGGGAAAAAAAAAAACTATGTCAAAGAAGTCATTTAAAAGAAATGGGTAGAAGGGCAAAATGCTTGCCATCAGAATAGGCATTTTTTAAGAAACTATCTTAAAAGCTCAAAGAAAGCATACACCAACAGGATGAAACACCAAGCTCTAAGAGGACTGCCCAACAAACTAGTATGGTTACTCAACAAAATCAAGACATAACAAAACAAAGTATCAAAACAGAAGAACAAATAAAATGAAATGAATAGCTATTGGTTTATGTTGCAGTGCTGAAGGGATAGCTTCTAACAGTTCAAAAAACTAGTAATAAAAACTCTTTCAAAAGTCTCAATAAAAAAACAACCCTAACCAGTTAGATTTAGTAAAACCAGTTAAGAAGCAAGAAGTCATTCACTATATGAGTGATCTTTGTAGCAGAAAATCTATACATCAAATACAGTGAAAGGTTTATGCACTCTACGTAGTTACCAAACTGGAAATAAACGGCTTTAGAACAAAAATAAACTCTAAAATATTAACAGGTTGCCAAGCCCAGAGAATGTTAATCCATAGTTCAAAGACTAAACAAAATTCAGGAACTACTAAAGGTGGTCTTGCTTGAACAGGGACTTGGACCAGATGATCGACAGAGGTCCCTTCCAACCTCAACCACTCTGTGACTGTGATACTAGTCGAGCTCCGCAAACCATCCTTTAATTAACATCAGTGCAGTAAGACTAGATGATGAAAAACGCAACACCAGTCTTCAAGAAAAGAGTATAATGAGCAGTCAGTTTAAAGTAGCAGAGGTTAAGTATACATGACTAAAAAAGATAACCACGTGGTAGAATCAATGCAGGGAAGAGCTGCCTCTCAAGTCTGATAGAGAGCTGTGTTTAGAACAAAACAGAAAAGCATTATTTTCGCACTGTATAAACCCACTATGTTGCTACGTCTTCAACTGTGTGAGGTTCTGGTCATCTTAGAATTGAATAGAGCAAAAAATGAAAAAAAAACAAGAGGGATGATCAGAAGTGTAAAAAAGTTTCTTGCCATTTAGCATCATTGAGGCTTTATGCTTCTCTCTTTTATTTTTTAAACAGAGCTGCTAAAGCTTATATAAAGGAAGCACTTTGCTACACAGACAACAGTGAAACAAGCCTCTCTCTATATATGTCAAATTATACTGCATATAAGACGGAAAACTGAGGTAGTTTTCATTGCAGTCCTATAAAAGGGCTGCAAAGTGCTTCCCCTACTGAAAGTACCTAAGGTAAACAGCCTGAAAGCTGTTCCTATCTCCACTGTTAGGAACAAATGATTCAGGAATCAGCTGGACCAAGCAATATTGTGTTGGTTATGCCTCTGACAAACCGATACGAAAAGAAAATATTTCTTAAAACATGATCATAACTTCAGAGCTTATAATCTGATGGTCTCTCTGATAACAGTACACAACACATCTCTATTTACGCTTGCTCACCTGGTAATTTCTTTTCCAGTTGCTGCTGTTCTTCTTCTAACGCTGGTTCTTCTGGTAACCTTTGGTCTACAGATACTGAACTTACAGCAGATACGCCACTACCAGAGCGTACTCTTCTGTCAATAAAAGGATAATTCCAAGTTGCTTAAAAGAACCTATGCCTGTCAAATTTATTGATAATTTAATGATGGAATCATAAATTAAATGCAATGATGTAATGGTTAGTGATATTTAATTCTCATTGTCTGAAGTATTTTACTCTGGGATTGTCATTAAGATAACAGTACCCTCCAGAGTACCATCAGCACGTACTGATGACCTAAGCATCAAGTAGCTTACAGATGCGTTTAACTCTCACTGAGATCTTTTAATTATAACCAGTCTGAAGCGGGGGAAATAGTGAATTTAACTATAGCAAAAGTGCAAAGACAGAGAAGGCTTACTATAGTCAAACTGAAAACAAGACACCACACAGAAGAAACAAAAAATTGTCATCTTCAAGACTATACTTTAAGAGCATGAAGCTACGATTGCATGTAAACATTTCCTTCCATTGCTGTAAGTTGTCTTCCCACCCATTTCTCCACCAAAAAGAAGTGAAATGGAGAAAGAGAAGTACTGACTCAGCATTACTATTCACAAATAAAATGTTTTAAAAAGTAAAAAAAGAATTTGCTACAGTGAAAATATAGGGCACATTTTAACTTCTAAAACATCCTAGCATGTACAGAAGTATAAGCTTAAACTAAAAATCTTTAAGTCCATGTAGCCAGGCTGAGTCAGCAAAACACTGACAAAAACTGTACTCTCACAAGGACATTTTTCTGACAGAGCTTTTTTCCACTATTCAGCACTTCTAATAAAAACAAAATAAAAATTAAAAAAAGGTAGACAAGCATTTCCCAATGAGAAGGCATTCTCTGTCATCTACGCAGCACAAAACCAAGAAGGGCTATTTTCCAGTATCTTGCTTTTCACACTCACAGGACACAGCTTTCCCACATGAAACAAAAATTTGTGAGCAAGATTCCAGAATTATAACTAGTTACCTAAATGAAGGTGGAATATACTCTGGAGGCAGTACAGGTGGCAGTGGCTGACCAGACATAGCTACATCAATTAAGTGCATAGCCAGAATAAACTCTTCAGCTGTAAGCTTTCCATCTTGATCAATATCTGAAAGATTCCTTTTTAAAGGAAAGATACAACGTAAGTAACTTATTAAAGATAAAAAATCACTGTTAAAAAGTACAACTTTGGAATATTCCGTTCCAAATTAATTCATTTTTTTCCATTATTTTTTCACGCTACTTTGTTTTTTTTTAAAACAAATGAAAAGTAAAATTCAAATGCATCACAATTTTCCACATTTATCTTGTATATGTTCCTTGAAACTATCCATACAGTTATGGCTTTCACCTTGTTTGTTTGAATGCTGCCAGTACTATAAGCTATGAAGGTAATGTTAATCAATGGGGTATTCTTGGACACCTTGTGAATATCCACTGCGCAATATAATTAAAAAAATGAATGGTTCAGATGTTTGGTAGAATTTTTGGTTTGTTTTTGGTCTGTTTTACATCTTTCATGAAGACTCTCACCTTGCGTTTCTGAGAGCATATTTGCATTAAAATCAAAACCATTAACACTGTAACCTTGAAAAGCACAAAAACATTTTATCATTATGCAGACGCAAGAAAAAATGGATGGCCTAAATCCAGTGCTCCAACAGATTCATGAAATCTCCAACACCACCTTCATATGAAGGAGATTTTGGACAAAATTTAACAGTCTAAACATCAGCTTCTTTTTTCTCATCATGCCTGTGACTCTAAACAGAACAGAAAAATCTCCCATGATGCTGTGAAAAATCTAAGGTGAGCAATTGATATATTTTTTTAATGTCTTAAGGTACGGCACTTTGGTTATGGAATTCAAATCTGGAAAGGCTGGGGCACAGGAACAAGATGGTACAATGAAAATTTAGCATGAAAGGATATAAATTCGATGCCCTAACAGTTTGAGTCCACACCCTTGTCCCCCCAAAACTGAAACAGCAGCTTCAGAACAGCTGCCATTCTGCACATCAGTAGAATGTGTGCCTATGAGACAGCAAATCAACTCCCAAAATAAACTGAAGCCAACCCCAATACAGACTGAAAACTCTTGCCCCAGGGATCAGCAGCAGTGGTTTCAGTGACAGAATAAATTCAGGAAAGACAGCAATACATAAAAAAAGACTGACAAATCAAAGAGATTAACTAGAAAAAACTCGTAGAGGGAAACTGGAAGTTAATACAGAATCAGTATGAAGGTTATCTGAGAAATCACCACAGATAACCATAAATCAAGTACTACTAAGTAATAAAGTAAAAACATTACACATTACATAGAACAGACTTCCAAAGTGTGAAGACAGAAAGACTCTAATCTATGTGACAATAAAACCACAATAAATTTGGCAAATGAGAACTTGAAAGGAAAAGTGAAGCCAAAACAAACCCTCCTAAAATCCACAATGGTAAGTACATAATTCCAGACCCTTGGAAATAAGGCCCTGGAAACTCACATAAAAGGCAGAGAAGCCTCCAAAAAAGTATGGTTCTAGATTAAGCTTTCTTTTGTACTACCTGTGCAAATCCGTAATTTTCACTGGTGCTGTACAAGATATGGCTGAGGATATATAAGATAGAGGTCTAAGCATTTGGTCTACCTGGAGTCCCCATAACTGAAACCCAACATACAAAGCATCTGTGTGAATAGTGCAAAATACACTCTTTTTTGGTTAGGTGGAATAATCTAATATAGGCAAAGCCATGCAGGTTTTGTTTTATAAAGTTACATACTAAAAAGAGAAGAATATAATGATTTATCAGTGGAAAAAGTTTGAAAATGGGGGAAAATAACACAGGAGACAGCACAGAGGTTTAAGTATAATTTTCAGTTTGGTAGAAATTGTTAGATTTATCTTTACCATATCGTAGCCAGCTGAGCCTGGGGTAAACTTGACTGCATAAGAATAGTTCTTGCTTGTGGACCTAACGAATTAAAACAAGGGTTAATAAACAAATAAGCAATTTTCTCCTTTTCTTGCATTACCAAGCAGTTAATGCACAAGCAGAAGCTAGATTTGAACAGGTAAAACCAAAGTGATGTTACCAGCATGAACAGGCTTATGCATAGTACTATTTCCACGTTCCTCAAGAGGAAAGTATTTAAAAATGCATAACACTTCCCTCCTTCACAACACTCAGTCAGCAAAAATAAAAAACCAAACAAACAAAACCAAACACCTCTTTGCCACAAAAGATGTTTACAGAACTAGTAAAACTAAGTCAGTGCATTGTTCAATTTTACTTCTGAAACTGGGTAGGAACCCCTACCAGCAGATAGGTCAAACACTGCAAATGGCTGCAGAAGTTTTCACAAAGCCCACTATATCTTTATTTGCCAGTGCCAGCTTATTTTTACAGAAGATTCAGGAAAGAAAGCAAGAAAAGGATCCCAACTATAATGAGCACTTGCTCGTAAAGACCACTGAGCAGCTGGAAAACTTTAACTGAAAAATACTGATGGTGATAACATAGAGATGAAAGTTTCTTTACTATCTGAACAGCATTTAGCATGCTGTTATAATTGGCCTTTTATAGTTGAAAAAGGAGACAACAATAACTGTTTCAATACCTGTTAAGTGTCCACTCATTGTTTTATCGTGGCTATTGAACAACTGTCTGTATTTCAGTCTTGATGACTGAGGTACTGCCCACTCTGCCACAGGAGGCACACTAGAATGAGAAAAGGGACAGGGAAGAGAGAAAAAATACTACATTACATTTAATTGCATGAAGTGACAGATACAAGAGGATGAAGTGCTGCAAAGAGATCAAGTTTCTGCCTGTACTACTTGTTTTCACAAACATCCCCTTCTATTCCTGAAACCACAAAAGTTTTGAGTTCTTGTTTGAAAACATTTGTCAGTGTCAGTGCCTGAGATGTTTTTTGGAAAAGATAAATGACAGGCCTAAGATCTCTACTTTTTTTCTTTACTAGAAGAGAAATTCAGTAACCTAAACAGTTTAGAGGAGCTAAAAAATTTTACTGAAACATATGATAGGAAATGCTTTACCATGATCAGTGGAAGTAATATCTCATTTTACACTGTCTTTAACTACTTGTCTTAGCCAAATAATACATAGGCTGATTAAGGAAAACAAATGTGAAATCTACTGAAAACATTAAAAAGTGTGAAAAAAATACACTTAAAAGCAATCAGACTTTTCTTTACAGAACTCAACAGACAAATGCAATACTTCTAATTCAGATGCACAGCAGGCTGTGCTGTTATTTGTTAGCTATAATTTGCCATGCTTGAAGGCTGACAAGTTTTCCTACTGCAAACCAATGCGTGTAGTTTTTCTGTCTTTAGGCACATTAAAACTTTTCCCTTTTTTGTTAAAGTTAAAAAAAAAAAAAGCAGATTATATAAGCATGTCTGAAAGCACAGCAAATTACAAGGAAAAAACTGAACTAAACCCACTGAACCCCTTTTCCCTGGTCCAATGAGTAAGACCTTTCAAAACTGAGCTGAGGATTACGTGAACAAGCTTCTAATTGACCTCATACCCTATTTTCACATGACAAGAGCCCAAAATGCTAATACCTCTATTTTTACTACTCCAGAAGTTTTAATACTCTCTTTCCTGAGAGCAAAATAAAAAGAAGCTGCTTTTTTCTTAAATAATGAAAATAAAAATTGAAACTTCATATAAAAAATGTATACATTCATCCATGTGAATTCCTCTCTTATCAGTTTTGCTAGATGTGGAGTTTCTACACACGTTAAGTCTACTTTTGTTTTATGTATACATGTAACCCGATCTGTGATGTAATGTTACTGTAAAACTTTCCTTCATGGATACTCCAATGGTAGTTTTGGAAGAAGAAATGCTGAAGGACAAAAGAGCGGTCTTACATATACCAAATACCATGTATGCCAAGAGTTTACTGATGGAAGGCTAATAAAAGCATGATAAGAAGAATCTTGAAATTCACCCTTCTCCAAATCAAAACTAAATCGTAGCTGAAAAAAGCCACCACTTCAACTTCGAATTCCAATTTATTGGATTTAGCTCTTCCAATAATGAATATTCTGGCAAAATTACCATCTTATATCTTCTGAAGAAATTCCACATTATTAGATACATTTCTTCACATGACAGTAAAATATATTTTGCCTAACCATACTTTCTTCTAGGTCTTGAAATACATTTAAAGTTTTTTAGGTGATTTTTAACGAGGAACTTTTGAGTACATATAACAAATACTTCTGTGAAGTTCATTTAAAATATAAGAAATATTTAATATATTTCTTTTAAAAAGCAATCCTACACTTGCTAATTTTAAAGAATTTTACTTATGTTTCCATGCTAAAATGAGGAGTGCCTGTGCAGTAGTGAACAATGCAAAGTATGTTTACAGAATCAAATGCTTTTCTAAAAACTAAGTTTTCAAGAGCTTGCAAATAGTATCAACACATACTGTAACAGCTTATTACATTTCAATGGTTCAGTACTCATGCAGCATTCTTTGAAAAACCACAGCATGCTACAAAATCCTGAAGTCGTATCTCAGTGGGAATCGATTTCTACAAGTATTTTTTTCAGAGAATAGTTTTGTTAAAGAGAAATAGTTCTTCTAACTATGAGGAAAAAGACACACATCCACTCACTCTACACCAACTTACCTAGCCACGTCAAACGATTGTGCCTTTTGTAGTTTTGTGTTCAGCTGCGATCCTGGACCAGATCTACTAAAGGAAGAACTCTTTGGCAATGTGGCTGTAAAATAAGGCATCACAGATATTTTTTAAAAAAAGCCCTTACAAGCTTTTTAAAGTGTAATTTCAATGACATTCCTTCAGTTCTTAATGTCAAAAAAAGCATTATGGTTCTTTTGATAGTGTGACTTTTAAAATATTAAGAAAAATAAGCAGTGTGTAACAGAACAGTGAAAACACATAGGTGCTTTTCTCACGTTTTCTTACATTTGTATTTTTATGTATACACTCTCGATACCAAATTATATTACAATTAATGATAGAACTTATATGTATTCCACTACTTTAAAATAATACCAACAAACAGCAGTACTTCAGTAGTTATAAATAGGGAGCAGAGGTCCAATTTCTAGTCAACAGTTTACAGGCAAGTTTGATTTATCACACCATTGCTCAACGTGACTGACTGTTACAGTACTCTATGTTCCACATGACTTGTTTTAACTTTCATACATGTCTGCTAAACAATTACATTGGGCTAAATCAAATTACAGTCCTTAACCCAAATCATTCTTTAAAGTAAGTTAGAATGGCTAATTTCATGTATGTTTTCCTCTGGATTTAAAGAAAATGGCAAAACGATTTGTTAAAAGCAAGATTGTACACAGAGGTTCAGTATGTAGCATACCAGGATGAGCAAAAGCAGGCAGAGGCTGTATAACAGCAGGAGCTCCATTAGCCAGGGGAGGCACTGCTGCTGCAGGAACAGAAGATACTAATGGCGGAGACATTCCTACTACTGGAATAGATGCCATTGGCACTGGGGCAACAGTTGTAAGAGATGGCATGCTGGCAATGCCCCCAATACCTATGGGGGAGAAAAGGAGACATTTTTTTTCTAATTTGGAGACTCCCAACATGGTATAAAAATTGAATGGCAGTCTGCACTCCAGGAAGTAACACAGGATTAAAAAGGGAACTGAAATGGAAACTTTCACACACTCTTACAATCCGCTGCACCATTAGCATGGCAGGGAAACATAAAACAATGTAGAGGGAACAAAATACCATTTTATAATGTAAGCATTTAAGATCACACTGAACGCAACACTGACCAAAAAAAATTAATTAGCATTTGCTGAAGAAAACAACTGTTTGCCTTGAACTAAATGAAAAGTAATACTGTCAGGTTCCAGTGAATAATGAACCCAAAGACTACGTTTAGCCACAACTGAAAAGAACAAGCTCTGGGATAACTGTTTGCAGACTATTGTGAAGATGAAACAGTGCAAAGCTAATCAGATAAAGCACAGTAATGAGGTATTTTAGGTGTAAGCACAGTTGTATGGATAACAAGGAGGTTAAAGAGGTCCAGTCATGCCAATGGGAAGAATGAGGATGCGTGCCAGCAGCTGAGTTTACAGTTTATAGTAAATAACAAAAAAGAAAATCATGGATTTTGCTGGATTTCTTGGGGAGCTGATTTTATTATACCTTTTCTTACTTAGAGCAGTATTTGTTCTGTTCAATTTCACTTATTTCTTACTCAGTAATCAAAACTGTAAAATTATGGAAGTGATAACTTATCAAATAGGACTTTTCTTAATGCTAGTAATTCTCAGGCATCCATCAACTACAGTCACAGCAATGACTGAATCAGAAAGATAAAGAACCTCTCATTATGGCAAAATATCAAGGTATCAAACATGAGGTTCAGCTTCATTTAGACATTTTCTACATAGAACTGTAGAATCACTTGTGTTGGAAAAAGCCTTCAAGACCACCAAGTCTTGATGACCTCAGCTGAAGAAGACCTCAGTTGAACCTACCAAATCCCATCTCTAAACCACATCCCTTTGTGCCACATCCATAGTTTCTAGAATGCAGCCAGAGATGGGGACTCCACTTCCTGAGCAGCCTGTTCCAGTGTTTGACCATCCTCTTCAGGAAGAAATTCTTTCTGACATCCAATCTAAGCCTCCCCTGATAAAACTTAAGATTATTTTCTCATGTGCTATCACTTGTCACCTGAGAAAAGAGATTAACATCTCCTCACTGCCACCTCCTTTCAGGTAGTTCCATTTGGAACATACAGGGAGCAGTCAAAGACCTGAAGCAAACAGGACCTCAACTTATTTTATACAGCATAGTTGGGTGTTCAAAGTTCACTGACATTCTTCTTTTAGCATGTGCATGCAAGTGAAAGCATTTGTTTTTGAGTCCAAGCATTGTTGTTTCAGAAACTGCAAAATGAAAATCAAAAGTTAGGTTGCTACAATACAAGCTAACTAGAAGGACAGCAAAGAGCTTACCAAACCCTGGTGCACTAGGTAGAGCAATAGGTGGCTGCTTCATGACAGGAGGCAGCGCAGATGGGAGCTGATAGCCTTGTAGTTTTAATTTGATAAGTTTCATAGCTATTGAAAACTCCAGCTGATCCATCCTTCCATCATTGTTCATGTCAGCTAAAGCCCTAGAAAATACACAGTTTTCACAGTTAGATTCTTAAATTGTGATCTTCAGGACTGACCTAGAAGCATGCACACACAGACCTGTATATTCAAGACTAATTAAAATTCACTCAAAAATAATCATGCCAGGGTAAAAAGTTATCAAACAAGACACTGTTTAAACCAAGAGCTTCTTGATTTCTTTTCTTGGAGTGATTACTGAATAGTTCTAAAGTCACTTTTCAACTCCTGGAGGAATTACAACAAAGCAAACGGAGAGAAAGGATTAATGTAGCTGTACAAAAACTTCTCAGAATCACACAGAACTAAATGGCACTACAAACAGAACCACAGATAATCATATGACTGAGTCTACAAATTAGTACTTCAGCTAAACTTACAACAAAATATTCTTTAAATCTGTGCATTTTGATAAACACCATTATGTATACAAACAGTTTTCCACATAAAAGATAGTACGAAAAATAAAATATAGAGACTAGGTCTTGTGTAGGCTTTCATTCAAAGCAGTTCAACTTAAAACTGTCTTGTTTTGTGCTTTCATTCCATGGTTAAGAAAACAGTGCTCAGCATGGAATGGGAGTTAGGGAAGGGGGAGAAGAAGGAAGAATGTTAGCTTCTGCAGTTGCAAACAAAAAAAAAACAAACAAAAAACCACAGTAAATGCACATTAATGACGTAATCAGATGTAAGCTTAAATTTTCAAATTATGCTTATTTTTCGCACTCATTTGAAGGATGAAGTACACATTTCAGTACTTTAATAATACACATTTTTAAGTTCATGCATACATTTACAAGTCATGGACATGCAAAGGACCTGGGCACCTTAGTTAAACAAAGATTTTTATTTCTAGATCAAATCTCCATCAACAAAAGTTCTCATACATGTCAAAAGTTATCAAAACAGTACTGCAATAAACTGACAATTATTTATAATTGATACTTAAACAAGTAGGCAGTCTGGTAAACACGGTGGCATAGCATTCAAAGAAATGAAAACCCTCCCAGTCCATGTCAAAAAGAAAAGAAACCTAGGATCTCAGCAGATCAATCACACATCTTAAGCATTTACCCTGGTTTAGACTGCCAGTAGCATTTTGTGAAAACTAGAAAAACCAGTACTTTCAAGACATTTTCACCAGTGTAGCAACCTTCTGACCATGGTGAAGTAAAATAAAGTAACACTACCAAGAATCTGCCAGCATTATTTAAAGATGAAAGTCTTAAGAGTGAACTGTGGATGCTGGGACTCACAGTCAGAAAGAGAAGTGTGCATTACACCACTCCCTCTAAAATATTGAATTAATACATACATTCCATTCAAGAACAAGTTTTGGCTGTGTGAATATCTAAATGTTGTCTTCTGAAGCTCCGTATCACAGTGAAATTCAATTTACATACCAAAGCTGTCTGCTTTGCAGTAACTTCAAACTTTGCTTTAATTCCACATAGCCTTTGAAAGCCCAAATTTGTAATCAAAATTGGTTCTGGGATCCACACAGCATAATGCAAGTTGGATTCAAGTTTCACAGCTTAGCATGTGATTCATTTCACTAATATTCAGTTAAAAGTAGCTTACTGCAGAAGTCAGACTTCATACCTATTAGTCCAACTAGCAAAAGGAAAAGACAAAACTAGCATGGCAAAACTGGACCAAGAGAGGTACAACTTTGGAATGAGTATCTCTTCCCTGCAGAGCACCACAGCACTGGAGTCTCAGCCTCTGACCACTCCTCCACAAAGAGCAAATAAAATACTGGTATCACCTGAAGCAATGGGCTGGCTAAAGTAAAAAAGAAATGGAATACTTTCGTTCTCATGCAACTTGCAGAAATGAGTCAGAGAATCCTAGTGAAGGCAGAGGAAGCCTAGGAGTGGCAAGGTTAGACTGCAGTAATAGTTAATAATAAATGTGTCCAAAACAATCACTTGGGCTTATAAGGAACAGTATTTCTCAGGATATTTTAATTTGCTTCCTCACATACATTTTTCTTTTCAGACCCAAAACAGTTCATATACATTTGTCACCACCTACAAACAGTGATGTCAGATTTCTAAAAGTCTCACTTGGGAGAAAAATACACTGCAAGTCTTACAAGCCTGAAATATTCACAGGTGAAGATGAAAAAAGTTATGTGGAGTGTGAGAATGTCAGAAACTTAATTGCTAAATTTATTTTCTGAGGTGCTCTTTTCTGTGGGTTTTGTATTAGAAATAAAACCAACATACAGTAAACAAACAGGGTAAGATAGCTTCATTAGAAAATAAAGAGTGTTAAAAACAATGGAAGCTAGGAGAAGATAATTAGTTTCATTTAATTGATGCTCACAAGCAGACACCACACATTTCCGAAGGCAACTAAAGAAAACACAAAAATATCAACAGGGAAAATGTGTGTGTTTCTTAACGGAAGTTTAGTTCAGTGATTGCTTAGTCATTTTTCTGTCAGATGCCTAGTGGAAAAGGGAGAACAAAAAACAGGTTTATATAGCTAGAAGACATGCAGATGTTCATATAATGTCAGCAAAAAGAGTCTGGAGAAACTCATTCTAGCAGATTTTTGACTGCACTCCAATTAGCCAGTAGTCCTCCCAAAGGAGACACCTTCCTCAACACATGGAGAAGTCAGCCAGCTCCACTGGGACCAACTAGCACTGACAACTCAAACTAATAGTTTCAATGTTCCTTACATCTCTGCATTTAAGCAAAGATTTATTTATAACTGTCTTATTTATTCAACTTAAGTGCCTTCTACAAACATGCAACTACTTTGATTTATACAATTGAAGGCCTTTCATCACTGAAGCAAAGGCATGGTGAAATACAAGGCCATGAAAATGCATAAGAGTAAGAAGTTCTACTGTAGGCAACCTTGATTCTACAGACACTACCTATTGTAAGAACACGTAAGCCTTTGCATTCAACGTGAGAAAATATTAACTGATCAGTATTAAGAAACTTTAACAGTATTAAGAAACTGTGCACTAGCCTTATTGCTGGTTCAGCTCACTTATTCTGCACCAATGATTTTGTTACTTAATTGAAGAGTATGAATTTCAGTGAAAAAAAATAAAGTACATGCTACAAAATTTATACCTGTTTTTACAGCTAATTAACAAAATCAGCTTTTCCTGGCAAAATCTTTAGTGAATATGCAGGACAAAGTTCCATTTCTAATGATTGAACCTAGTTGTCACACTGTTAGATTACAGTGCTACTTATGAATAAACGTCACCTTCAAAGCAGCAAGTGGCTGACAGTAAACACTACCTAATTACACTGTTCTGCTTATAATGAAATTTGGAAGAATGTAATGTCCTTAAATTTGTTTCATTTAATGTCTGGCCGGAAACCTGTGGAGAGCAGTAAATGGATTAAACATTGACTAAATATTGATTATATTTCATATACATGCCTGTGTTTACAAGAGGGTTTTTCTAATGATAAAAATTACAGTGGGCTTCATCACAATGCTTGATTTCAGGTGCTGATCAGATTCTTTCCCTACAAATCTCTCCCTGCTTTTTTCTCTTCTGTTCTGCAGAATGCAGAAACAACTTGATTATTTCTACATCTACGAAAGGCAGAAACTAAGCACGCAAGTATTTTTTTTCTTTCAAATGTGCTTATTATTAGGCTACAAAATATCTATCTCCATGAAAATAAGTTGTGAGCTTGTGAAGGAAGCCTATGTCTGGGAAAAGCAGTGTCAACCAGTGGCTTTAGTTTGTCCCAAATTAAACAAATAACTCCAAATGGATGAAAGCAGCTGGCATTGATTACTTTCGTTCCCATTTAATTCAAGAGAGACAAGCTACACAGAAAATGCTTTTAGAGGCCACCACTCAGGAGAGCTTTAGAAGAAAGCCAGATTATAACCTACTTAAAAACAGCTATCTTTCAAGCCATTGCACTCTTGATTCAAAGCTTACTTAGAGGCTTCTTAATAGATTACCAGCTTGGCATACCACAAAGTTTATAAAGGATAGAATAGCACCATACATGACAGACCATAATAATTCCACTAATTTGCTACACTGAGGACCCAGAGATTTCTTTCTTACATGAATATTGAGTAGAAGGGACATAGGAATTTTCTGTGTCAGAAGAGATGGTACTACTGTTTTTAAGGAATATGAATTCTAGGGAAGCTTTGACAAAGAGCAGAAATTAAAATAAGATATACTCTTTGGAGGTGCATCTCAGAAAACAGTTCCACCAACTGCAGAATATCCTCAAAGCAGCCCCTGAAGAAGACATTTAACTGATGCTTCAGCTAGCTGGTGTTTCTTGAAGTGTTTCTTCATGATAAAAAAATGGCAGTTTAGTTTTATTTAAAATTAAAACCTAAGATAGCCACTGTCATTACACTGCTCACTAAAACAAAACTCTCCCTCAAGAGATAATATGTTTGGAAATTCACAGAGGGCTTGCTTTTTCTGCAGAATGCTGGCCAGTCACTCATTAAGCCAATCCCCTCCACAATTCCTTTCCCAGTTGTGTTTTTCTATATGAGAACTTCCACAGCCAACAAAACAGACAAAACTTTCTATTAGCATAGGCTTATTTACACATAGATACGATTCCATTATCTGTCACACAGATAGATAAGGTATCTTTACGAAACAAATACTACGCTCTTGTCTGCATCTGTTATTGACATAATAAGCTGTATTCCATTAATAATAGAAATAGGCTTGCAACACTCAACATGCATACAATTCCACATTTCTAAGATCAGAAAAGTAATTTGAAGATTTGTATGAGTTGCTCAAATTCAGAATAGTAACTTTAGGATACTGCTATTAACTTTTAGATTCACAAAGCAAGTGTGCCACTTCCATCTTAACCCTGGGAGTTAAAGCAAACAATGATCCACATTTTTCAGTGCAGTTTGGAACATACTGTGACATCCTTCGGCGACTAAAATGGACTTCATGTCACTAAACAGTCTGACTGCTATTGTTTCTGTGGGACAGTATTAATACATGGGAGGTTACAAGCATTCACCGATTCATCAAAAGAGTTAAATAATTCAAGTGGTGGGAAAATAAGGATTTTCTTTTCATTTTTTCTTTTTCTCTTTTTTCTTTTTTTTTTTTTTAAGGATTCTTATTTTTATAACCACTATGCAAACACTGTCTTACTTGGTTACTCCAATTCCAACTGAGAATGCATACAAGTGAACTAGATTTTAACTTAGGTAATTACTTCTCTTAATTCAGAGATAATTGAAAAAAAAAAAAAGAGATGGTGAAAAGGAGAGATATCTACATTGTTTTGTATGACTTACAAAGGCAGCATGAATAAGTTTTAGTTCAGCTTTATTTAAAAATTGTGCAAGTTCAGGTCTTGTCTCTATGACAACTACAGAACTAGTGGAATGATTCTCTCCCTCTCAAGAGGCTGAAAAACTGAATAATTCAGAGAGGAAGAGATTTTTAAGTCAGACTATTTACAACTGTTTAGTTTTGTTAACACCTATTTAAAGCTCATGCCTATGGAATGATTTTGGAGAAAGGCTTTTTTGTTTAAGACAAAACTTCTTTTGCTTTTTAATTAAGAGGCAAGAGAAGTTCCAAAGGGACATTTGAACTTTCACTGAGTCTCCCTGCAACTAAGGTAACCAGATCAGATTTGATATTTGTAAGACAAAAGTAATTCGAAACCAAAATAAACTATTTATTTAAAAGCCATGTAAACTCAGCCCTTCTTTAAGGCACGCATATTTCCAAAGCAAATGTTTTTCTTGAGTGAAAATAACATTCCTTCTCCATTCTGTGTAGGATTCTGCCTTTAGAAGCCCTTATTACAACAAAAAGTTTTTGTAAGTCCAATAAACCACTCTCTCTTTTCAACAGTTAACATCAAAGAAAAAGTTAACACATTTGCCAAAAGTTCTCTTGTAGCTTTTTCCAATCTAGAAAGTTCCCGCAGTAACACAACTAACGAAAATTATGAACAGCCTATGTAAGTTAACATTTCTGAATCCAGGAGGTTCATGTAATTTGGAGAGGAAATTCTCCAGCATGAGGAACTGGGAGACTGTAGAAATGTCTGTGATGTGTAATACACAGCAATGCACATTTTAAGATATTTAAATTCACCAAGAAATAGTAAAAATTTCAAGATTTCAAACTGTATTTCTAACTACAACAGAAATAGCCTACTGCTAATCTTAATTTAGTAACAACTTTTGTTGGTGTTACATAGGTTGTCCAATAAGAAATATTTTTACTACTACCTTACTATGCTTAATAATTCTGTTAGTGAAGTTTTAACAAAGCAGAAAGCATTTAGTGGTTTGAAATGAAGTTTCCAAATCACCAACTTCAGAAACGCCATTTGTAGGATGGCTACTTCCAGTAACTGAAAAAGTAACTTAAAAACTCATGCTAAATTATACTAGAAAGCATATTTGCACTGTAGACTTCAGGAAGCACACATGACAAAATGGGTGATTTTAAATGCCAGTATATAGAATATTATTAGTGTCCAAGTCTGTACTAATAAGCTTCACACTGACAACTACAGTGTTCCCCCCCTGCATATACTCACCATATCTGTGCTAACACCGGCTGAGGTAACCCAGACTGAAAAAAAAAGTTTCTAGCTTGATCACCTATAAAACAAACAGGACATCATTTCAGAAAATGCTAAAAATACATATAAGACTAAGGAGGAAATTTTGAATCAAAATATCTAAATCAGAAGCAACAGTAAAGCCATAAATACTTAATGCTACACATACACAACAGAACAAGAGATTTAAATTGGGTTTGTCACTTGAGAACCTACAAGATATTTCCAGCAAGTGTGTGCTGTTTCACTCTGCAACAGTCAGCACCACCTGATGACAACTTGACATAAACATTCAGGATAACGGGAAACTCACAGTCCCTGATCTGTGTCAATGGCTCTCCTTGAGAAACACACTCTCTGTGAGAACAAGAAAAATGTTTCTTCCCAAGAAGGTTTATACCAATACAAACTTCCTGATTTGTTGTTAGTACCGTGCCAGTCAGCTGGCACTAACTATCTAAAGTGGTCTTCATCCTGATGTGAGTCTGATAAGCAACCTTTAAAGAAAGTAATAGTGCATTTCGTTTTTCCAAGTATGAATCAAAAGTAAGGACAGAAAAACAATTACAAAAAAATCAGCCACTTGGAAATGTTGTGACCTGTAAAGGAGATATGTAAACAAACTAGAAATAGCACAAAATATCAGAAGAGGTCAATAAAAACAGTACTAACTTGCACACTGAACCTTAACAGATTTTATATCGAGTCTGTCACATAGCAGAGCAGAAACAATAAAACTGGAGGTATGCACTAGTGTGATGTGTGATACTGATTTGATATTCTGGAAATTTGTTTGATGGAGTGGACAGCAAAAAAAGGTAATACATTGATATGCCTCACACTTGCATTGAGTGTGAGAGTTTAGATAGGACTGAAGATATTTTAATGTAGTAAAACAAAGCAAACAAAAATAGCAGACATCATAGTGCCTTTAAGGCCAAAGCGAATCAGTGGGTTTTAACGAAAAATTAGTGGGAACAGTGCAGCTTTTACTTCAGCCTTGCTTTCCACAATTTATACCAATTTTTGCCATTTAGATTTTTTAAAGAGGTCATCCACACCAATTTCACTACTTTATGCACAGTTTCTGAATCAGACTTCAGTTAAATTGACAAATTTTTATTTGAATAGACTTCTTATTCTCTCAGTATGTTAGTGTAACAGGTTGTTCCCAGGCAGAAATTAAGACCCATGCCACCATTCAGTCATTTCCCTCCGCACAAGAAAATGAGACGAAATTGGAAAAGTGTGAAAATTTGGGAAGCTTGTTGGTCAAGATACAGATAACTGAAACATGGAAAAAAAAAATACAAGCAGTACACAGGTAAAAACTCTCACCACCTCCCACAGGCAACCAGTGCCCAGCCTGTTTCTGAGCAACAGCTACTTTGGAAGACACCTGAACCCTCATAATCCTATTTTTTGTTGTTTTTGTTGAGCACGCCAGTGTGTCTGGTTGGTTTAGGACAACTGACTTGGCAGCGTCCCCTCACAACTTATTATCCACCCCCAGCCTACTTACTGCAGGGGGCAGCATGAGAAACAAACAAAGCCTTGAGGCCACGTAAGTGCTGGCCGGCAATAGCCGAAATGGTGTTACTAACGCTGCTTTATCACAAATGCAAAACACAGCACCATGTGGGCTGTCACGAAGAAGTTTAATTCCATCTCAGCTAGACTCAGGACAGTGAATCTCTTCATTAAGAACATTAGAAGCACTATAAATATTACCATGTATCAAGGTGATTCCACAACCTGAATTATTACTACAGTATCAGCTGGCTCTACACAACAGAACTGCTTTATAAAGCCAATTACAAACAATTTTAATTGTACTTAAAAATCAATAGTGTGTGTATATAGTATAGTATCAGAAATGGTGGAGTCAACAGTGAGGCATACAAATAACAGGATGCAAAGTGAACAAGAGATGTTCAATTTTCTAAATTCTTATGCCCTATTTTCTGCTAGGCAGCTCTGTACATACTTAGGCTCATTACCTAAGATGCAATTAAATGAAATTAGAAGTGAAATCTCTTTCATTACCAGTGATAAATCCAGATGTTGGTTTCAGACTGTGGAACTGCTGATCATGTTTAGCTCTCTCCTCCACAGTAATAGCCCAGATATCCAGGTTGCCTAGTTGAAAAGACATGGAGAAATATAATTAAAAATTATTCTCTAAATAAACCTTCCCTATTTCTAAGTTTATCATCCCATGTTGGGCCTCTGAAAACAACATACAAATACACAGAAGCTATTCCTCCAAAGTCTCTAGCTGAAAGCTCTATAAATTCTTAAACAGCTAGTTGGTACTTGTGATCATAGTAGAACTACATGTTAACAAATTACGATGACTGCTGAGCACTGATTCACTCATGTGGCTCAGGGGAATCTCAAGTCACAACTAGGCTACCTAAAATGCAATCAAATTTTAAAATGGGCTGTTAAAAGACAACATCAGAGGACATAACACAGAAAAGTCACAAAACTAAATACTCAGGGGGCAGGGGGCCAGCTGCCTCAAAGAGCACATACCACGCAACTCAAGTTCTTCTAACTGAAAAGGTATGTCAATTCATGAGATGTGTATTATGTAGTTCTGTACTCTTGTAAGAGGAGAACTCCATACTTGTCTGGGAGAAGTGTGATGCAACAAGACAGCTAACAATTTTCAGAGGCAACAATAGCACCATTTGGGAAACACAGTTCAAGAACACACTCATCCTTCCTCTCAAACTAAGAAGTCTGAGTAAGCAGATCATGTTACGCAGCCCAGATTCTTCACACCACACTTGTAAGCTGGAAGTGAGTATTTAGTTTGCATTGAGATTTACTACACCTTCTACGAGACTGTGCTCCAACAACGTGCTCCTTTTTCTACTTTCACCTCTTCCAGACATTTCATTAATAATGTATTGCAGACTCGTCTCAGCAATTTGTAGACCAGTAACACACTGTGATTTCAACACCCTGAGAAGTGTTTTATGCTGGTACAACTTCTGTAACTCCTACTGCATACACATGCAATGACCTGCAGGCATCTAAGTTAATGGAATTACTGTTTTGTGGGAATAAAGAGGAGAGTTAACATTCACTCAGCGACTCAATTTCAGGTAATGGGGCGCACAAACCTCCACAGCAAGCATTTCAAACTGCTTGCAGGGTGAGGCAGAATCAAACTCAGCAGATAAGAGGAACAGGAGGACTTCCTGCCTCCTAAATGTCCTCTAATTAAAAACTACTTTCATGCAGCAAAATGTACTTTGAGAGAAAATGAAATGGACAACTGGGAGAGAAAGATCCTTTTAAATGTTAAGTTTCATTAATTACATAAAAACTACATTTTTGGTAACAAATTCTCATCTCTGCTTCAGATAATCTATGAATTTCTAGAAGAAGGCAGGTTGATAATAACTCATTCAAAGAAAGGACATTTGCTTTTTCAGGAGTACTCCAAAGAAACAGAGGCACTGTAAACAGCTTTCAGAACTGTGCTGCCTGTATGAATTAAATTGGATTCTCCTTTGAATATGAATGTTCCAAAACACAACACTTAGTATAAGCAATAATCTCCCCCGCAAACTTCTGGCAGGAGAAAAAAAATGGTGCCAAGACTTTATGACCAATATACAGCCTAGACCAACTAACAGCAGATGAGCATCTGCCTGTAATGGAAACATGACTGCTCTTGTCTGGCATAAGATCAAAAAGCTGGATGCAGTAGAGTGCACGTGCAGAGAAAACTTCCTGAATATAGTTTGAGTAAAAGAAAAATACCATGGCATTTGTAATGATTCTCTGACTTGCTCTAGCCCAATTTGAGGTGTATGACTCCACTATCCTCCTCCCCCACTGAAAACACCACAAAAAAAGCAAAAAGCAGTTCTTCCTATCTATTCCCAAAAGAAATAAACCCCCAAACCAAAACTCTTTTGATCTGAGGTAATCAAAAATGTTATTAACTATTTCAAAACAAAAATTAATGCTTTTTTCTCTGGATTCTCTGAAACTAAAACAAATGACTGTATTTGCTTCTTCCTGATAGAGATTTGGTCAGTATTAAAACAGTAGATCTCCTCTGGGGGATATGAACATCAAAAGAGCTGAAGTTGAGTCAAGCAAGTGTAATAGTCTCTTCAGGAGGGCTATGAATGGCATCTCTGATAGTGCCTCATCTCCAACTTTTGTTATTTGAGAAAACAGTGAGATCTATGGGAGAGCATGAAGTAGGATCTTTCCCAGCACCAAGACATCATTCATGGCTTCAGATCCTGGATGCCACCGTAGAAGTCGTGGTGCACTGCAATATATTTGAATGCAAAGGAAGCAGCCACCAAACCACAAAACTGACTCATCAGAAAGTTATTCTTGAAGGCAGCAGCAAGCCCTCTAAGCTTCTTTTCTTATACAAGGCTTGGCAATCATCACATCTGCAAAAGTGATGCAGCGCACTCTCATACATGAAATGGGCACTTTCTTCTCATGAACAAATAAACAGAAGGTTGAGCACACCACATTCTCCCCAACAATTATAAAAAGCCTATTATGCACATTCACTTCATTTAGATAGTCATCCTTAAAATGAGCAGTGTTCTAGAACGTCTGTGATCCAATTTCAATGGTGGGTGCTGTGCTCTTTCCGTTCCCATTCCCCAAGAAGACTGGAATATTCTTTAAAAAGAAAGAAGTGAAATAAAAACAAAACCAGAATTTTTTATATTTGCATGGAGGTGAATACCGGAGATTATACATTCGGAGCAAGAGCTCTCCCCAGATGGAGACCACATAAATTTCACCTGCATCTTGAACAGTGACTGCAGGTAACAGTAAATGACAGATTCTTGAATAGGGGAATAATTCCCCCACAAGAACCGAAAATTTCTTTACAACCCCAACTGTTTCCTCTCATAACAATCTTAGGTTTTTCATGATGTTTTTCTAAGAGTAGGTATGATGCTGCCTGGTAGATTTGGCTAAAGTACAAATATTGTAACAGGCATCTCTCACACCATGTTTGAAATTAAAGATACTCCAGAAACTACATTAACCACATGCTTATTTTAAGCTACTCGCTGCAGAGCAGCCAGATTGGAAAAGCTGTATGAGAAGAAATGTAAATTCCTTCCTTCCTAAAGCCACATAGTACAGTTAACAAGATCCTGGACAACATATGCAAGATCAAATGGTAATACATAAAATTGAAAAAAGAAAGCCGGTATCCATCTGCAGTGCAGTAAGAACTCTCTGAAGATGGTAGATTAAAATGCTTTGAAAAAAGAGTTTCTGTAAGAATGTGTGTGTTTAAATATGGGTGCATCCAAAGCAGAGCCCTAACTATAAACACAAGGAAATACATGAGTCCAAACCAGTAGATTCCATTCACATCATGACTCATCTCAGAAAGTGAAAATCAGGATAAATTGAAGCTTTTCATACCTTTCTATATAATCTAGAGGTGTATCCTACAGGACTTGATCAGTGAATTTATTTGATGAAAACTTTCAGTAGCCAGTTTTGCTCACAACTGAGTACTTGTGGCACCAAACAAGATGTAATTCCAAAGGGATGGATAATCAAGGCAGTGAATGGCAGCTTCCTATTATATATTTGTTCTGGCTGTCAATTGCAAAGAGAAATTTCTTCTGATTTGTTTCATGTGCTTTTTCACTGTGGCAGAGATTGCATTCAAACAACTGTCTCTCTCTAACATACTTTGAACAATGTGCTTTTTTTCCTGAAGTCTCTTACTGAAACTCTAACACTAGATAGATATTTAGTTCCTAGCTATTTCACATCCCAAAAACTAGACATCCATTTATATATTCATATATTTCTATAAACACATCTACACATTTTTGTTTATTTATATATATTTGCATCTGCATACATAAACATATACATACATATGAGAATCATATCTGAGTTTTCAGAAAAAAGTCCACAACAGATGCATCATTCAAGTGGAATCAAACAAGTTCCAATAGTTACTAACATTTTGTTTCTAATCTAAACACAGGTTTTGGGACAATGTATGAAGTGATGGCATACAAAGGCATCTGCCATATGCTTTAGCAATGAAAAAGTCCAAGAGTCCTAAAACAAAAATCACATCTGTTTCTCAACCACCAACAGTGCTTGTGAAGCAAGAATTTATCATATTTAAGTAGCATTTTAGAATTTCCTCTGGGGGGGAAAAAAAAAAAAAAGGCCTGAGCAGGGAAACTTAGGCAGATATAACCAGGTACCTTCAGAATGTTGATAAGCACTGCTGTTAGTGGCTGAGTCACCTGGATCTGCCCTAGTTACAAACTGAGGACTGCAATGGAACAATGTGCAAAAAGGGAAACGGTGCAACTTTTCTGCTTGACCTTCCCAAGATGCCTTTGCAAAATTTCAAGTGTATTCTCTAATGGGTCTGCAAAAACATCATAAGGCAAGGTATAGCTTCAGAAAGATGCATGACCAAAAAACACTTCAATACAGAACATCTTTGGAAGACAACGCATTTATGCAGAATTTTTGCCTATAAGAATATATCAGAATACACTATAAACAACTTACCCCCAAAAGGTGTTGGAAACTGAGCCATGGTTCTTTCACTTTTAGCTTATTAATGGATGCCTGAAAATTTTAAAAGAAAAACACAGTCACAGCTACAGCATCTTACATTTTCAATGTTTTACTGTACCATCACATAATCAATTAGTACAGGACAAACCAAGGCAATGAAGAAGCAGTATAAATGCTACTTGTAAGAACAGTTACTTACGTGAGATCTAGATGTTTAATTTCTTGCACTACCCTATACATCCACAAGTGTCTTTTAATAGGAGAAAATATCTATGTTTCAGTTCTGCTCAAACAACGTCCTCAAAAATGATCTTCATTTATAAATAACCAGTGATGTAGTAAAGAACAGAATTAAGTCAGCCACAACTGACAAGATCTCAGTGACACTGCCCAATGCTGCATTACTTTACCAAGTGTAACAGCTCCGCTCCTACTAAAGAGCAAAATTGGCTCTGGTTCCAACTGTTGAAACCATACAACGTTGGCAGAGATCTGTTTTCCACTCCTGACCAAAAAATCATGTAATGCACTGCCTTGCTTAAAGTTCCGTTGTTTAAACAAAGTACATTAAAAAATGAAACTGGATGGCAAGACTCCTTTTCTCCCTCAATTAGCTCACACATTTAATAAGTGTGTTTAGATGAATACAGTGCTAAAGCTGACATCACAAGGAAAAACACTTTAGTCAGTGGGCGATACTCTTAACGCTGCTTGCTTTTCAAATAAAAGCAGCTTAGAGTCCAGAAATTTAATCTTTAACGAAAAAAAAAACACAGGGAAAACATTTTTCTTGCTGCACACAAAGACTGACATGAATTGCCTGAGCCGACGGGACAATAGCTAGCCACGGAGCCACCAAACAATGCGAAAGCAGCCTCTTGTCCTAGTAGATTCCACTCATGTTTTCCAGGCAACAGGAGAAAAGCAAAGGAAGCAGAATCAGAAGGAGAATTATTTAGACTGCTTGAGCAGTGGCAGAAATTTATCAATATCACTAAGAAAAGGCATTAACTTGCACCAACAATTTCCTTTTGTCTGAATTTCTTGTTTGTTCCCCTTTCCCCAACCCCCTTTCACACTTCCCACATACTCCTCTAGCTTCCAACTTGGGAACTTACTATACATACACTCCACAGATGTCACTGGAAAAAACAAAACAACAACAACAAAAAAAACACAATGAAACAACAACAACAAAAAAGCCCCAGCACTTCTGTGCATCAGTCTCTCCATCAGTTGCAATTCATGAAAAAAATACTGATTTTTTCCCTCATAATTTGGCAAAGCAATCAAGCACGGTACATAACTCAGAAACCCCCACCTAAACGCCAGGCAACATGGCCAATACTAATTTCACGCACAGAAGGCATCATCTCAAAAGTTTAAAATCACACATGTACCCATATGGTATTTCCAATCTCTGAAGCGTACTCACTATCTTTATTACTACGCTTCTATTTTTCAAAACCACAAGCAAACCCTAGAAAAAAGGAGTCTCCATAACTGCCACAGATGTAACACTGAACTGTAAGGCACAGGCAGCTTTTACACTCAAGTCAAAAAGAAAGCAGAAGAGACACGAGCAGAGATTCTCTCCCTGCTTCCATTTCCCACGCTATGCAGAAGGACAAGAGAGGCATTTAAGGCAGGCAGGCACAGGAGGACAGGAGCAGAAAGACAAGACTTCTTCTCAGACTTGAGAAGACAACTTAGAGTTTAAAACAGAAATAAAAGATCAATATTCTCCAGTGAGAGATTAATT